>JAUCMS010000055.1:10254305-10268416 GCA_032357445.1 Enteromius radiatus
ATAAATAAACACAGCATAAACGCATATATTATGTAAAGAAAAACTTTTATTATGGATGCGATTAATCGCGATTAATCGTTTGACAGCTCTAGTTGATATGCTTTAATGTTCAAAAAACACATTACTTTTCAAATACTGTACATTGTTGTAACTCCTCTATTCCCCGCCTCTCTCAAATGTGTTGTTTTCCACAAAGACCCTCCTTCTGACAAGCACAGTCTGCTCTAATTGGCCAGCTGACCCAGTGAACTGTGATTGGCCGAATACCACAAGCATGTAGCGGAAATGTAACGCCCCTTTTCCACATTTTCCACTCCACATTTGAACAGTCAGCAAATATTCAAACTAATATCAACACATACTTAGTATTTAGAAGCGGCAAATTTGTTACTCAAATTCGAACATCTGGGTTGTGCTGTTCTGTTGTAAGTAATCCTAATGATTCCTAACAGCATCTACTTTCGGAAAGCCAAATAAAGTGCTTTTGCATTCCCTCAGAAACACACAGTGTCTCCTGACATGGCTGCATCAACACCACACCTTCTTTCTTTGCATGACCATTTGCGCTGCTTTGTACAAATAGTAACACATCGTGACATATACATGTGCGGGTCTGTTTTAATGAGGCATTTTAGCTTGGTCTGGATCAGATAGACTACATCTTTCTGTGGGACACTTTGAGCTTTGTAATGCTGCAGATCTTATATATGCACAAACAGCTACATACCACACTAAAGAAAAGGAAAAATAGAAATTGCACCATATGACCCCTTTAAGTTTTTAGTCACTAATTGGATATACCATCATGGTTAAATACTGAATAAAGAGCCACATATCCAGTCTATACCATCAAAGCCTTTGACTGAGATATTATATTACTAAGGACAGAAATAGTTGATTGCATTCACAAAATTTGCCACTTCCACTAAAGACAAAGATTTGTCTTCTTAAAATAGCTTTTTTTTCCATGTTGCGCAATTGTAATAAGTGCAAAGTGTAATTTAAAAAAAATGAGATTGGAGCCGTGGTTTAGTGCACACTGAGCTCAGGTGCTTACTTGGGAGATTTGACTTTGCATCTGGACCGCATCTTAATTATTCCTGTTTGATCTGGTTTGAATATCAATCTAAACCGCAAAAAAGAGGACTTTCAATTTGAAGATGTTTTCAGCATAGGTGGTAGAATTGACAGGCATGACTTGAATCAATACAATAGAATCATCATTTGCATTAATTTTCATTCATTTCATTTCATTCAGTTTTGCTCTTGTTTTCTTCCTTGCTTGTTTTCATCTTTATTGGACCTTTTTTGTGAAATGGCATTCCTTTTTATGTCATCAAAGCACACTTTCTCTATAAACTGAAAGCACAGATGGACCCCATATTTAAAACAAAGCCAATCCAACTATAAATGTTTACTGATGTTTTTAACTTGTTTTGAACACTTAACTTTGTAATTTTTGACTCGGAGCACTGTTATAGTCACATTAAGAGCATGATTCAAACATTACTAAACTCGTAACTTCAGGCAAGTCTTATAGTGAAAGAAAGTGGTCTGAAACTGTGTTCATGGTGGTTGGTGTGAGTTGGCCTGAGGTCCATTTTTTTTTGTCCTGGAGTAGTAGCAAAAAGGTTTCCTGCATGCTGATTGGGTCAAACGTCTCTTTGGCCAAGATAACCTGTCTAAATGTGGACCGGGGGTTGGTATAATATTCTTAAAGGGATAGTTTACCCAAATTAAAATTATTATTCTCTCTCATATGAACAAACCTATGGACAGGATGCATTTTGAATGAGCTGTGATTGTATAATTGTGTAAGATCAGTCAAATTTATGAACAAATCATTCAGATTGGTTCACTGATTCATTAATAAGATCCAACTCAAAAGATTGATTCATTCTTTAATGAATGATCATGGATCACTACATCTCTCATGAACATAGCAAGACGGATGACAATATTTGTATATTCATTTAAAAGGCATACATTTAATAAACTATGCACATTTATCAGTTGTGGTGTTGGCCTTGGCTTTTAACATTAACATAGTGGCTAATGCAATACCAGCTTGCTACAGGATGGTGAGAAATAAACCACACTTACAAGTAATGTCCTGTCCTTGATGAACCCGGTCACCATCAGGCTTATCGGGTAACACAGCGAGGTTGATGCTGGAATGCACCGGAGCAAGATTACAGAGCAATTAAAAGCGCATCCTCTACCCACACACACTTCACCAGCATCACGTCTCACACTCCAACAGAGATTCGGTGTGTCCTACACACACTCACACACCTATAAGCTTCATCTGCTCACTCTGGCAACAAACTGTTTGCTCACTGGGTTTGCTAGCTGGCTGCGTTACTGCTATCGATTTCCTTTCAGCCTGCTCAGTAAAATACTCTCTTATCGAATATTTTACATGAAGAGTAATTATTACATGATTAGGAGTCTAAATGGTTGCATGCTATTCCTAAATAGATAAAAAAAACTGCACTTGTCTTGACATTTTCTGTTTTTTTCCACAAGAAATTGAAGCTAAACTTTAAAAAAAGTGTAATAGTTAGCCTTTTGGAATAATTCTATCCCTCTTCATTAATGCATGGCACTAACTGTTGATAAAAATTTATATGAGATTTTCATAAGCAGTATATATATATATATATATATATATACGTATATACAGTACATATATTTGGATGCTCACACAATTTCATAATTTTGGTGACACGCCCACCTCTTGGAGAGTGTTCTTCTCTTGGCTGGATGTTGTGAAAGAGTTTTTCTATTAAATGGAGCAGATCCTCTGATCATTCATCACTGTTGTCCTCCTTTGACATCCAGGCTGTTTTGATAATGCTGAGCTCAGCAGCGCATCATTAATCTTCTCAGAATATACCAAACTATTGATTTGACCACTCTTAATGCTCCTGTGATCTCTCTTATGGATTTTCTTTTTTTGAAGCGTAAAAATGGTCTGTTTCTTTGACTGTAGCAATAGCTTCCAAATGTAAAATTGGCACACTTAGATTGAACTCCAGACCTTTTATCTGATGTAGAAATAATGAAGAATTAGTCCACATCTGCCCATAAAATGGTCCAATTACTCATGGTCCCTTTAATAATTCATAACTGTATCATTATATAGCTGTAACTTTTGGTCTGTGATAAAAAAAAAATGTATATACAGTATATGCAGTACACACACACACACACACACACACATATATATATATGTGTATGTTTTGTACTAAGTGCAAAAAGTATTTTTTTTTTCTGTCAGCAGGATTTTAACAAAATCACCTCTTTGATTTCTTTTTCTCACGTTATATTGACCAGGATTAATCTTGAGTGCTGCTCTCTTCTGTTTAATCTTTCGAGATGGCTCTGTTGTGTGGTTGTGCACCTTTAATTTCACTAATGACAGCTGAGGTTTGAAGTGTCCTCTTCTGGCACATGTCTTTAAGGAGTGGTTGTCTTCTCTCGTTCCTAATGCATTAGAGTGGTAAGGAACAAAGGTTCACCTTCCTACATTACCCTCTTGTTACCTTTCTGTCTTGTCTTGGTTGCTGTTTCTCTTCAAATTGCTCACATCAGTCCTTTCATATCCTTGTATTGCTCCACCATGACAAAATCTTTTTTAAAAGACTAAAAAAATGAAAATGAAAGGCAAGTGGGTTATAAAAACCACTGTATGCTTACAGCTTCAAATAAACTTATAATTGAACTCCATTTGAGAATAGCACAGCGTAACCAGACCTCCTTGCCTTGTTGTCTAGTATGCAACAGGTCCTTGTTATATTTCATTCACTCTCTGTTACACCATGTACCAGGAAATCAAGCCCATGCATAAAGCTCTTGGCTCACATGAGAGCTGTTGATTGGATGAAAGGGAATATGGGTCCTGTCAGACGAAAGCAATCAGGCAGGCAGCAAGGCGTTTCAATGAAGGGACCTGCAGTCCTGCCGTGGCTCTCGCGGCTGAGCCACTGATCTCATTGTCTTGTTTGTATTGATACTGTGAATGGGGCAGGCCATGAGAACGGACATGGGCGCAGTTCAGCGGGGAGGAGCAAGTGAATGGCTGCCTCTCTGCTGACTTCAGAGCTTGTTCATAATTTATTTTCCTTTGTTGTTCTTACCTGCGTGGTTTTCAATGCGGCTCAAGTTTCAGTATGGCTCCTTGCAGCTACAGAATCAAATACAATCACTTGATAATGTGTAGCTGTCATCTTATATTGTTGATTACTCTGATCTTGCTGCTATTAACTTGCTGATTTGACATTTTCCTGTTTTGAAGCATGAGTGCTGGTTAAAGCTGGCCCTTAGCTGTTCATGAGCTGGTTTAACCTAGTCACAGCCAGCTAAGAACTAACTTAAACCAGCAAAGAACCATTGGTAAACTATTGGTTCCTTGTAATGCAAATGTCTATATCCCTTTCTTTACCTCATGAAAATTAACCATGGTTTTACTACAAGTAAAAACAAAAAAACAATGGTTACTATAGTTAAACCACGGTAACCAGTTTTGCAGCACTAACCATATTTGTAGTAAAACTCTGGTTATACAAGTGGTAATCACTATATGGCAAAAAAAAAACTAAGGTTAAGTTTACTGTAGTAAATCCATGATTAATTTTTGGTTTACTTAAAGGGAGAATTCACCCAAACATAAGGCATTTTCTGTGTTGAAAAAAAAAACTACATATGGTAAACTATATATTAGGTATGTTTTGAAGCATGGCTGCTGGTTTAAGCTGGTGTAAACTGGCTCTTTGCTGGTTTAAGTTAGTTCTTAGCTGGCTGTGACTAGCTTAAACCAGCTCATGAACAGCTAAGGACCAGCTTTAACCAGCACTCATGCTTCAAAACATACCTTAACCAGCATGTTCTGCATTTTCCAGCAGGGTTTGAATGTATTTTGGTGATAATAGGAAAAATTACTTCTGTCAATAGTTTTTCTTTGCTTTCCATTTAAAACTAAGAGCTTGCCCTGTTGAAAAAAAAAAAAATAGCATATGCTGGTTAGGTATGTTTTGAAGCTGGGATGCTACTTTATGCTGGTCCTTTTGCTGCTTTTCCTTTGCCAGCACATGATCAGCAAAGGACCAGCATAAACCAGCAAAGGATCAGCTTAAACCAGCATCCCAGCTTCAAAACATACCTAACCATCATATGCTGTTTTATCAGCTCAGCACGGGGGCTGGATCTGGAACAGCAAACTACCATGCTAAAGTTTGTGCTATCATTCTGGCAATTAGCTGGCAGTTGGCAAGTTAACAGCTTAGCCAATTAGCTTAGCATAGTACTAACTGGTTAAGTAAAGTATAGGCAATTATAGGCAAGTACAAGCAATGTGTTAGTAGCTAAGCTACTCCATGTTTATTCATTTTCTAAAGTAGTTAGCACATGCTTGCTAATTGAAGGCACACTTGCCATTTTTTAATATTACATTTGCAGTTAATTTACACATAACCTAATTAAATGCTTAAAATATTTTACATTATTTCACACATGACTATATCATTTCTGTGTTCTTTTTAAAATTATGCTAAAGTATATTACACAATCAGTATGTATCTATCAATTGTATCTTGTCAAAAATCTTCTTTTTTTTTGTTAGGGTAATCTACAGAAGCAAAATAGACTTCATTGCTGTCAGTATTCCCAGAGCGTGCTAAATTAGTTCAGAAAAGCTAAACCCTGGGTGAGCTATAATTAGCATGTATGACTAGACGTGGCGCTCTGGTACACTGTATAAGTGTGTAGATGTTTGTGTGGCCTAACAGGTGCACAGAGCGTCTTGAAAGGACCAAAACCAATGTGTAGACAGACAGACAAAAGCTAACAGAAAGATGAGCCAAGACTGTACTTCTGTTGCTAGTGAATAGGCGGGCAGTTTCTCTCGGCAAGCCTGTTCAGTGTAGGGTATCCTAACTAAAGGTGTAAAGGTGTTTCATGTCAAAGCCATTGTTGCTTGTATTGTGGCCTTTCTCCTGAGGGACAGGGCCCTCTTTAGGGAGGATTCTTTCATCTTTTAAAAGCATTAACATGGTCGGGTTTGGCAGTAGACTGCTGGAACCAAAAACGATGTTGGCTTAAAAGGAATAGAGGGATTGTGTGGTTTAACTTAGGTTAACTTGTTGACAGCTTAATAGACTTTCTTATCAGTCCTAGAACTAAACAGTGGGCCGTGACAAAACGTCACTGTCTTAAAGGCAACTCAATTCTCTTGGTAGTCATCTCAGTCACTCCCCAGGACAGCTGTTTTCTGAGTCTGTAAAATTCAGCTTCTGTTTACAAGAATGGGGAAAGACTGAAATTTCCTCAACATTATGTTCAAATTCATACAGTCAAACTGCAAAAAAAATAGTTTTCCTCTCGTAAAAAACTGAATGGCATTTATTAACATTGTGACAATATGTTCCCAACTGACTTTATTACTAAAACTTTAGATTTTTTTATTTTCTTGTATTTAATTTAATTTAATTTTAGTCTAGTCTATAGTTTTTAATTTTAAATATGTAATATTTTAATTTTATACAATACAATTATAATATATTTATAATATATTTTAAACAATATTTTAATAAACATGTTTTAAAATCCAATAAAATTCTAATTTTCTAAGATAAAATCACTAAAGTATGGATTATAAATACCTGTAAATATAGTGGCATACCAGATCAAGGAAACAAAGTTTTTTTAGGCACTTGACAAATTCAAATCACTAAAAATATAATATTTATTATAAACATTGCTTGTTTAGCTCAAATCACTGGATATATATTCTAAAGTAAACCAAATCTGTTGTTAAAAAGACAAGGTTATAGTTGCTTAGGATGTCCTGTCTGTCTGATTTGTTCTATTTTTGTTTGTCAGCAGTGATGAGCCTGAAATGGCACAGATTGAGTTATGGACAGTTATGGATCAGAGGTCCGACCCACATGCATTAGACATGCAGGCTAATTATGTGCTAATTAGAGCATCGGCAGAAGGTTTTTAGAGCCTCTGCCACTGCATCCGCTTCTCTGTTTGTTCACTAGAAGTCAGTTTTGGAGTATTAAGGGAATACATGATTAATCCAAAAAGCTAAATTCACATTGTTCCAAACCCATATGACTTCAGTGGAACACAAAAGGAAAAATAATAACTCTTTTTCTGCCTGTGCAGAAATTGCATTTTTCTTTAAAATGCTAAAAGTTCTCAGAAACAAACTGAGGCAGAAGGAAACACCATTCCTCTTTATTCAATAGGGGGGGGGGAAGAGTACATTGTGAAACTAAATGAATCCAGTAGTATTTCAACAAAGATTGATTTGATGTATTGTCTCCTATATAGCATGTGAACTTTATGTTAAAAAAATTATGTTTAAAAGCCAATTCTTCCTGATCAGCAGGAGACCAACTTTTTGAAAGAGAGGAGTGATTCAGAGGAAGAACTTTGTGGATGAACTTTTACCGCATGACCTTAAAGTCCTGGGTGACGACCTTCTGACAATAAAAGAGACCTTTTTTAAGTAAAGTGAATAAAACCACCGGGCAAAAGACTGAACAAAGAGAATAATAGAACTTGTCTTTCCACTCAACTAGTCCTGAACACACATTCTCTATGGTTTCCATATTGCTTTTAGCAAATAATTATGCCATTTGATTTTTGGCACTGTCACTTCCATAACAGGATTCTGTGGCAACCTCACTGCAGTGTTTCAAACCATTAATACTGGAATAAATCCGAACATGCAGGGTCTTGGCTGTCTGTGGTAGAGTGAGCGTTTTGACAGCAGGTCACAGCAGGTCATGACGTGATTTAGCTGCTTCAAGAGGAATTTTAAAGATTGATCGCTCTTTTTGAAGCAGCCCTCCTGTTTTAAAGCTGATTTGAACTTTTAACCAATATTCGCAAGCCACATTTTGAATAAAAGTGTGAGGTCTCTATTTTAAATCCAAAATACATGAGGTTTAAAGAGAAGTTTTAACTTACAGGACCTCTATCTGTCATTTTACTTTGGCTTAAAAACAACAAGTATATTCCCATCGCAATGAATATACAGTGGAGACTTAAGCTTTGATATTATAATAATAATAACACAAAGAATTATGTGGAAAATAATGAATTTTATGATGTAAGATGAATAAATAATGAAGATCCAGCACTAGGACACTAATTAAATAATATACAGTAATTGCCTAATTATATTATAAAAAAATTAATAAGTAGGCTATATATTTATTTTAATTGGTCCTGTTAACGATTAAAAAAATAAAAGTTTTTGTTTACATAATGTATTTGTCTATTCTGTGTACTTTTGCTATGTCTATATAAATACACACGCATGCATAAAATGTATCTGTAAATATTTTCATAATATGCAGTATGTGTGTGTCTTTATATATACATCGTACAAACACACATTATGTAAGCAAAATCTATTATTTTGGATGTGATTAATCACGATTAATCTTTTGACAGCACTAATTTTAATATATGCATTATTTATAATGATTACCTAATTATTTATTTAATTGTTAGAAAAGCAAAAGGGGGCATAACAAGAAATTCTGGAAAAGTTTAAATCATTGCAAAATGAAAATTATATTATAACCGAGTCCTTCTGCTGAATATTTATATATATATATATATATGTATATTCGGCAGAATAGAACTGGGGTAATAATATAATTTCCGTATATGAAAAAAAAGACCTTGTGAGATAGCAAACATATTAGTCGTTTTGACAGAATAAACTGATATTTTTTTTCTTTTTCAGCGGATGTATCGGAAGCATATGGATATAGATCACAGAAGAAACTCTCAGAGAATATAGACTGGTCATACGCGGGTGAGTAATGCATTCTATATGTACTTACATATTGTTCATTATTTCTGCACAGTGATCATAGTGATAAGCTTTCAGTCTATATATTAAAGGCCTGTCAGAATTTCCAACTCTGAACTGAAGCGCTGGAGGTATCTTCCCCCATGCCAGTGCAGGTTTAGGGATCATCTTTGTGTAAGCATGCAGGGCCACAGATTAATCTCATCCGTATCTAACTGGGCTTTCAGAGTTAATATGCCCTAAATTACAGGTCCTGTCTGATCTCGCCCAGCCAGTGCATGTCAAAGTTTACAGGGTGTGTTTGGGCTGTCATGCACTGTGACTCCTTTCATGCAAGTTGTGGATCCGTTGTGTTGTTCATCTCTGCTGAAACTGATTTCATGCTGTGTTTAATCCCAGTATTTCCATGGAAAGCCTGATTTTATTGGATTTAAAATATGACAAATTTAGATGCTTTAGGAGACCTATTGTAAACTTTAAGTTGTAGTAATTTAGTTTTACATAATTTCCAGGATTTTCTCTGATCCTCTTTAGGCTGTTATTAATGCCACACCTTTAAGACTTTATGCAAATGACCCACTGTGATTGCCCTTGAAAGGAGTACAAGACGCCCAGGGAGAGTATTTTAGTGTATTGAAGGGTGCGGAGTGGTTTTTATGTGTTGAGGAAGGAATTTTGTCTTCGAGTATATCTTTATAGCACATCAAAAGACCCAGCTAATTTAGTACTTTCTCAGAAGTTTGTGGTTAAGTTCTCTCAAAGTTATGAATAAACATACTTCCAGTAACAGTATTTGAATGTTGTTTTTAATATTGCTGTTTCCCACAACATTAGCACAATAAGTCACAGTACATTTTTCTTTAATAGATTTTACATTTTCTTTTAGTAGGAAGCCCAACTGGCTTTTTAAAATCTACTTACTAGTTTCAGATGCTTCAGAGAACATTAAAGGGATACTGCACCCCAAAATGAAATTTGTCTTCAAAAGTCATGTCAAGATATTTTGGATGAAAACCAGGAGGCTTAGTAATTAGTAAATTAGACTGTCAGGGTCTAGAAAAGTATGAAAGACATTATCAGAATAGTCCATCTGCTATCACTGATTCAATCTGAAGGCTATGAAGTGACAAGAATACTTTTTGTACACAAGTGGTACGACCCGCTCATTTGAGATTGCAACATAAAAGAGGAATCAACCAAAATATATGTAACCAATACAAATGTATTGGTCAAATTGTACAAAAAAGAAAAAAACAAAGATGAAAAGAAACATAAGTATAGGGATAGGGCAAAAGAAAATCACAACCAAAACTTATTCTACATGTTACTTAAATTAGATGCACAGGAATTAAAGAATCAACAAAGGACAGGAAAGGAAAGGATGTGACATGTGGCCAGGTATGGTTGCCCATGTTAGGAATTTGTGCTCATCCAAGTTCACACACACACACACAGCAGTGAGAACTGAACAACCACGCACACACACACAGTGAACACACACACAGAGTGGGCAGCCAATGCTGCGGTGCCCGGGGAGCAAGGGTTTCACCTCAGTCGTGGTGATGAAGGTGAAGAGAGCGCTGGTTATTCACTAACCCCACCCACAATCCCTGCCGGACCTGGGACTCGAACCCGCGACCTTTGGGTTACAAGCCCAACTCCCTATCCATTAGGCCATGACCGTCCTGTAAAAGGTTACATGTTAAAAAAAAGAAACACTGGTGAGACTCCCTCTCACCGAGTCTCCCCTAGTTAACACACGTACGTATATATATATATATATATATGCTACCAATTAACAATTAATACAGGCTAAACCAATCAGAAACCACTCTCTTCTTAATAGGGCAGGAGAAACTTGAGGGTCGTCACACAAGGAAATAAAACCTACTTTATTACATCGAAATAATGTGTGCAAGGTCATAAAACGGTTAGTTGACCCAAAAATTCTGTCGTTAATTACTCACCCTCATGTCGTTCAAAATTCATACGACCTTTGTTCATCCTCAGAATACAAATAAAGATATTTTAGATGAAATCTGAGAGATTTATGACCCTGCATAGACAGCAACAAGACCAGTTCATGTGAAATCAGTGGGCCAACCGTAATGTTGTGAAGCTATGAAGATACTTTTTGTGTGCAAAGAAACCAAAAAAATGACTTTATTCAGCAATTTCTTCTCTTCATGTCACATTAACTATTTTTAAAGATGTTCTTTCTGGGCCTTGAACACGTCAATTATTTTGCTGTCAGAAAGCTCTCAGATTTCATCAAAAATATCTCAGTTTGTGTTTTGAAGATAAACGAAGGTCTTATGAGTTTGGAACAACATTTATTGACAGAATTGTCATTTTTGTGTGAAAGTTTCTAAAACATTCGTATAACCAAGAAAAAAAAAATTAAATGAATAAAAAATATAAGCATTCAGAAATCATGTTTAAAACCTAATGTTCCTAGAGCTTGTTTTTGTTAGCTGGGGAGCAAGAAAAGTTGTTTTTTTTATTACATGTCCCCTTGAAGTTTGGGAAGAGATGAAGAATCAAATCGAACACCATCAGTGACACATTTTGTATCTCTCGTCTTTTCATCTCCAGCTCTTTCCCGTTTCTAGCACAATGGAGAATTCCCCTGTCTGGCTTTGTTATTGAAAGTAGGTCAGATTTGATATTCCCCTTATTATTGTTCACTTTTGATATTTAGTTTCTGATCTCTACGATTTACTGATCGTTCCTTTGGAAAATTATTAAAAAGATCATCTGAATCTTCAGCCTGGAGCTCAGAGTTTCAGAGGAAAGGTGTTTATTCTAGGAAAGATGTTCTGTTGAGTTTGGATAGTAAGTGACAAGGTTATCCATCTCCTCAAGCCTCTTGTCTTTGACCCGTCACAACAAACCAGATATGGGTGTCATTGGAGGTTGGCACAATAAAGGGGGCATCGCAGCGTCCAGACTGCATGCTGGTGGTTGGTCATGCATATGGGACATTGTTCATCAGCATTACCCAGAATACTGTGGCCCCTCCTCCTCATTGACCTGTTTTTCCTATTGCTCATGTCTAAATGATACTGAAGAATGAATAATAAATGACTGTTCACTTCATTTTTAAACAAATCATTTAGATTTAACACAATTGTATCATGTTTCTTGTTCAAACGTGATTGCATCATGTTAAAATGACTTGAAACTGAAAATTGTCACGATATTTTTTGAAATAACATGTTTCAATCAAGTAGCCCAAAAGAAGTTTTGCACTTCTCATCATGCTTTGCACAGGGCTGGATACAGGGAGATAAAATGTTGAAATAAAGTGATATTTTATGCATGTTTTAGCAAAATGAGAACAAGACTTGTTAATGTCTATGGTTCTATTGCTTTGACATTCTAAAGACTTTCTGTTCTGTTATGGTGTGTTGGGGCAAGTTAACATTGTGGTGAAGCATGGATCATGTGGCTGCATTGGGGACCTGCTGATAAGAGTCTAAGTTGCTTTAATTACAAATAAAAGCCACTGGTATTGCAATTGGGATTGCACGTCAGTGGGAGTTGTGAGGATGCACACAGGACCATCTTTAAACTGCTAACAACAAAGCCATATGTGAACATGGTCCAGAAGCCCTGTTGTGTCCTCTGGGCCAAGGACCTTCAGTACCATGAATGCTGAAAGGCATATAGAGGTTTTATAGCAACATATGCTCCCCTCCAGATGATGTCTTTTTCAGGGAAGGCCTTGTGTATTTCAGCAGGACAATGCAAAACCACATACTGCAGCTATTACAACAACATTGACCTGCCTGCGTTCCAGATAGAGAACATCCTGTGCACCATTAAACAAAAAAAGAAATATGTCAAAGATGACCATGAACAGCTGGAAACCTATATCAGGCAAGAAAGGGACAAAATTCCAACACCAAAACCAAAATCCTCTTCCGTTAGCATTAAACACCAACATCACACAGACCTGCTGCTTCTGATAGTCACTTCTCAATTTAGAAAAAATATATCAACATAGCTTAAATAGAAAAGATCATTCTAAACTCATTTAGACTTTGATCGTACAACTCTTTCAGCAAGCAATTATAATCGTATTTCTCTTGACAGCTGGAAGGTGAAATTGAAATGTGTTTGTACATATTTCATTATTTGCAATTGTGGTTTTTCCATGTCTCTTGTTTATCATAAGCTTATTATTGTTATATATTTGATAATAATATTTAGCTTTAAAAGAGTGACTAAATATCACTAATTAGCAGAACAAATACAACAGCTGCTTTTTCCAACTCCTTTCATTCCTTTAGTTTACACAAAATCCTCAGAGACTGAGAACAGAAATCACAAGGACACAAACGCAGACAAACTCAAACCAAACATGACAGCCTTGAGAGTTTGTCATCTGTTCTCTGTAAAGTCCGTCACAGAGGAAGGAGAGAAGTGACAGTGCTTTTCAATGTCATGAAGGAAGAGTGAAGACGTTTAATTAGTGTTTTGTCCTCTGATTTACGCTTGCTACTGCTTGTCCAGTTATACCTTATTGAATATAATTAGAGTCATAATAATAGGGTCATGCAGATTATGTAAGACTGCATTAGTGTGATTTTAGAAAACATTTTACATGTCAGGGTTTTGGAACTTTGTTTTGTGCTTTTATTTCTTCGTTCATGTACAGTCTGTGTTCTACTGTATTGACTGTATTCTGCTATACACCAGTGTTTATGGCTCAGCTGGGGGTGTAATGCAGCTATTGATATGCTAATGGGAGTGACCTAGAACTGCTGGTGACCTGGTTCATGGGCTTTGTCTTTGTGCTGTAAGGACCTCCAGAGAGAGGACTCGGATTAACCCACCAGCAAACCACTACATATCTAATGATGCACCTGTGTGTGTGTCTGTGTGTTTGTATTGAAGCACAGAGGATCATCCTCTGACTGATTTTAAGAGGTTTATTCATTCAATTAAACCCACAGGAACTCTTAACCAAAATAACTGGGCAAAGAAATACCCGTCATGCAACAATGCCAAACAATCACCAATAAACATTGAGGAGAGCCTGGCGCAGGTCAAAATTCAGTTCCAGAAGCTGAGATTAGAGGGATGGGCAGAAAAGACATCAGACTCCACTACAGTGAAGAATGATGGGAAAACAGGTGAGGTCAATATTCAGCTTTTGTGCATTGTCTATATCAGGGGTGGCGAACTCCGGTCCTGGAGAGCCGCTGCCCTGCAGAGTTTTGCTTCAACCCTAATCAAACACACCTGAACGAGCTAATCAAGGTCT
>JAUCMS010000055.1:10279231-10289454 GCA_032357445.1 Enteromius radiatus
CAAGCAGAACACTTGAAGCAAGTGTTACCCCAGAAACAAGCAGAACACTTGAAGCAAGTGTTACCCCTGAAACCATCCGAACCCTTGAAACAAGTGTTACCCCAGAAACAAGCAGAACACTTGAAGCAAGTGTTACTCCTGAAACCATCCGAACCCTTGAAACAAGTGTTACCCCAGAAACAAGCAGAACACTTGAAGCAAGTGTTACCCCAGAAACAAGCAGAACACTTGAAGCAAGTGTTACCCCTGAAACCATCAGAACCCTTGAAACAAGTGTTACCCCAGAAACAAGCAGAACACTTGAAGCAAGTGTAACCCTTGAACCAAGCATTAGCCCTAAAACTAGCAGAACCCTTGAAGCAAGTGTTACCCCTGAAACAAACAGAACCCTTGAAACAAGTGTAACCCTTAAAGCAAGCAGAACTCTTCAAACAAGTGTAACCTTTAAAACTTTCGTAATCTCACCTTCGATAGACATTTCAGAGGTTGAGGGAGTGACTCAGCCTGTAACTGAATCACATAGCTATGGGGAGATTTCAGTGACTGTAGCCCCATTGTCCGAAATCCCAATGGAATCAACTTCCTCTACCTTCCCCCCAGAGGTCCCTCTGTGGCCCACAACTGCTAGCTTGCCTTTGCCAACTACTACCGCTTTCAGCACTGTTCTGTTGCAGACCACCCAGCCGGTGTTTAATGGTGAGAGTGCCCCCTCTGTATCTGACACTTTGTCCTACGTGCATGCAAGTCCTGTGTCCCCCTATTCCTTAAGCAGTGTGTTGTCTGAGCCTATCCCTGACTGGGACATCCTGTACACTGTTTCTATGCTGGTGTATGGTGGTGCACAGTCGATCACCCCTTCCCCTTCCTACCCTACCCTGTTCCTCACTGGCTCTATGTCTTATTTAGACATGGAGCCTGTCTCTAGTGGTGATTGTAATGATGATGATGATGGTGATGATATTTTGTCTGGGTCCATCTCTGCTGACCCTCAGTGTAGAAGTACCCTTCAAACGTTACCAGTGACCGCTTCTGTGGTCTCCGTGCAGCCAAGCTCTGAACCTGACCTCTTTGAGTCCCTCAGTATTGCCTCCACGCTGAGCACTCTTGCACATCTCCAGCCTTCGGTTCCTGTTTCTAACGACTACTTTTTGAAGAAGACAACTCTTGACACTGACTCTTCTCTCTCAGGTAGCGTTACGGACACTAGACTGCTGACGGAATGGGTAGATTCATCTCTTGTAGCTCCTACAGTTAGTCAAGACAGTGGTGAATCTGCTGAAATCTCTCTGCATGCCTCTTCTAACTTCCTGCTGCCCTCCTCTACTTCGGGACTGTCCCCTTGTAGTGGTCTCTTGGGTGACCCATCTAGTCCTGTAGAACACCATTTGTTTCTGTCCACCTCCAGTGCCGGTACTCCTCTGTGCAGCGACGCTGACTTGGACCTCCGCACCGAGGCTCTTTTGTCTTCTCTTTCCATTTCCACCATGCCTTCTAGTGACCTCAGCATTTCTGTTTCAGCCACCATCAGCATTGTTGCACAAAAAGCAACTGGACAGTCCCCGGGAGTACCTGCTCCTGTAAGGACTTCGTCTATTGCGCCAACCTCTACTCCAGAATACATATTCATACCTACTCCTGTGGTGCCCCCAACTGTTGCACCAACCTCTGCCCCAGATTCCGTCTCAGTGGTTGTTCCTGTGGTGCCCCCAACCGTTGCAGTTTCCTCTGCTCCAGAGTCTGGTTCCATGCCTACACACTCAGCAGATGGACAGCTGGAGAACAGTGCCTCGGGCTGGGCTCTTGACTTAGATTGGGGCCAGAGCTCCGCATCAGGAGATGAGCATATTGTCCCATACATAACCACTGCCACTCCAACAGAGGTACCTTCTGATGAGACAGATGATGTGAACGAGGAACACTCTTCCTCCTTTTACTTCGAGGGTGAGAATGCGACATATAGTGAATCTACCGAGTTCAAAGTTGCTCTGCGCCCCAGCCCGTCCTGGACTCTAAGGGGAAGTGGGGAAGAGGAGAGCGGATCAGGTGAAAACCTCACAGATAACGAGACATCTTCAGACTTCAGTATTCCTGAGCGCACTGAGAGGGATTCAGAGGAGGAACCAGTGGAAGGTAAAGTTCTCGGTTGCTGACGTCCATCCCTGAAGGTGCCTCTTGATTTAGACATGCTCAGAAGTTTGAAGAGTCTTGAAGAACCTGAAAGCTCTAGCTGCAAGGACAACTATTCCATCCTAAAAATGCCATAACCCACCACAAATGTCACCTAAATAGTTAAAACCTCATCCTGAAAGTGTTTTGTAAAAGTTAGTTCACTGGGAAGGTAAGATTAAAGATCCTTAATTAACATATCCATCAAATCTTCAGACTAAAGGTTAGATTCAGACTAAAATTTAAAGATCCATCATCTTAATTTGAAAATCCCATCATCACAATATGTGTCTGATTCCTAGTCCCATGTGATTCCTGTGTGTTCTGTTTTGTGTTGCATGTTCTTCATGTGATTATTTGCTAAAATGTGTATTAGCATGCTCACATCTGTCATCAGAAACTTACCAACAGCATGTTTTCCATCTCAAGTTGAATCCAAGAGAGCTGGTTATAAATTTAGACTTTACTGTAATTCTGTAATTGTAGAATTATATGAATGTCAGTATATCAGCATGGAGGCATAGAATTTGAGCCAAGATTTGGGTTAGCTGTGTTAGCACTGTTTGATTATTCTTCCATGGGATAAGTCATTTCACTGTTTGTCCAACAGAGAGCAGCAAATCTCTTAAATTTGGTCACTAGTAGGTGACAGCTGGCAGTAGCAGCATTGTGTTTTGGCTGGGATGCCGAGGTCATCTCAGACAGTCCTAGGCCAGGTCTTAATCTCTCAAACGTGTCTGTCTGCAATGAATAATGACCTGTGAACTCTTTAGCTTCTTAGTGTCAAAACACATTTCTGATGGAATAGATTAAGTGGTGCAATACCAAACCTATAGATGACATACTGATTATAGGGTCTTTAAGAATCAAAGAGAAACTGAGTCAATATCCTGTGTGTCTGATAGCTTGAACACAATATGTTAAAGAACAAAAGGTGGTTTTTAGTGGTTTTATGCAGATTTTGAGTTGACCAAAAACGTCAGTTTTTATTGTTAATTATCAACTGCATTTTTATTGACTACACCCATTATTGCATTATTTTCTCAGTTGCATATATTAAGGCCTGCTGGTTTGCAAATGATGTGCAAATGCCATTTTAGTACAGTAAGATCTATGGTTCAAGTTAGGTGAAGTGTTTTAGTTCCACTTGTCTTGAAGGTGTGTAAAAAAATGTTTTATAAGGTGAGTTTGTTTGCGCTGTTTATCATATATTTTTATTGTTTAATTATCTCAGTGGGCCAAATACATTCATGCATGAGTCTAATAGGATACTGCATTTTCCATCAAGAACATTGATTGCTGATGATGCTCTGATCTGAGCAGCGTGTTTTTATCCTCTAGATGCCAGTAACAGCAGCCATGAGTCGCGTGTGGGCCTAGCAAGCAGCTTAGAGCACCAGAAGAAGGCTGTGATTTCTCTGGCTGTGGTCTCCACCCTCACCTTCCTGGGTCTCATTGTTTTAATCGGCATTTTTATCTACTGGAGGTAAGTCCTATGGGTAACAGCATCTTATTGAATATAGAATGATACATTTAATTGAAAACTCATTTAACTAATTAACATATATAATTTTTATTAGTTTGTTTTAATTTCTATTGTGCATACACTTGCTGACCCTTAAAAAAATTAACGCAATTAAATAATATTGATACAAATACAAATGCTACCCAAACAGTTTTTTCTGCACATCTATCTCTGTTTTGGCATCAGTCATGCATAGTCGGTGAGGATGCATGGAAAACAAAAATATACTTCTTCCAAGACAGCTGCTCATGATTTCTATCATATTGTTGCTAATCCATAATCATAACAATCGTCGATAAGGAGGAAAAGGGGGAGCGGTGTGGCCCCATGAGGAGCGTGTTGTCTGTCTGTGATGGGGGTCTAATCTTGGGCACAGACCCAATCTCACACCCACCAAGTGAGGGACCACCTCAAAAGGAAACAAGATAAACAAGCCATGATGTGGTGGTGGTCTCTCTCTCTGTGTGTGTATATGTGTGTGTGTGAAAGCACCCAGAAATCACACCAAAGTGGTAAAAAATGGTCCTTCCACACCAGGATGGAAGTCTGAAATCCTGTTTACCATCAGATATTCCCAACCGTGAAATAAGCAACTTTGGCAATCCCATCAAGAACACGTCTCAGATGTGTAAACAGTTTAGCGGCACAAGATTGTACATTTCTCATTCCGACGTGCCTCTTGCCCCTTTAGCATATTGCTTATGCTTGACTTTTTGTTGTTACACCGTGAAGATTGAGAGGAGATTAAATCGGTAATCTTGGAGCCAGTGATTAAATCTCCGATACGCTGATCTGTTGTTTGTGGGCCTACAGGGAACACATGCTGCCAGGCTGGAGAAAGAACCTCCACGTGATTATGTTCAACACGACCAAGTCATGTTCATGTCTCGTTAGTGCAGCCGTGGGTGGTTCAATCTCAGCAGAACATGGGCATGTTCGACTGCTTGTCCATCTGTAGCTACATGGTGCTCATTTGGAGAGCAGACAGATGCGCACTTAATGGGACGTCTTGAAACGTTAGCGTTAAATCTGTGTCGCCCCGTCATTGTGGTCACTAATCCCTTCCAAGAAGTTTCCGTTTTAGACAAAACAGTTCAGAAAGTCTTCTGGGTGATCCTGTTAAAAACGTGTTGTGGATTAGATAGACTAAATATGTTTTTTGTGTTTATTTTTTAAGCTTGGAGTTCAATCTCCAACACATATGTGCATAAGACATCAACATGCAAATAATCGAAGCTTGCATGTTAGAACCATGTGTTTTTTTTTCTGTTTTTTTATTAACTTGTCAAGGTCATTTGTATAGTACATCTTATTTACAATGCTATTGAGTCAACAGCACTGTATATTACATAAAGAGTAGAAAAAGTGTTTTTTTGCTGTTACAGGAAATGTTTCCAGACTGCTCATTTCTACATTGAAGATAGCACATCACCAAGGGTTATATCCTTCTCACCATTGCTGAACCCGACCGGTAACACACATACTTTTTCATAATCACAATAGTGAGTTTCCATTGATACTAATGATATGTGGATCAGTATGTTAATGCTCATTTTTTAATTTACTTACAAAAAAAAAAAACATAAAAATTTTATTTATGTACTTGAATACACCTTGTAAATTGTGAAGGCTTTAGACTAATTTCTAAATAAAATATGAATATAGATATTTTTTGGAAGGATTAAATTCTAAAAAGTCAAGTGGTGTAACTGGGAAAAATGCCTCATTAAGAAATTAATTCCAGAAAACGTGTTTGGGATAACCTATTAATGTCATAATTTATTATATACAATTATTTTAACATAACTCATTTGAATATTTAGCAAGCTGTCATGTGGTGCAACCAATTGCAGAAAAAAAATGAAATCATACCAACAACCCCTACAGACCCTCTTGTGTCAAGGGCAATAACTCTTAAAATAACAGATCAGTGTCATGTGGTGCAACTCTCTAAAATGGAACGATTGAATATGTATGTCTGTATATATATGTATATGTACAGTGTAAGGGAAATATGTTTATGCCTTTTACTTGATGGTTAAACCACATGACATGTTCGATTTAAATTAATTTGGTCAACACAGATTAAGGAAAAACTAAACCACATGCAACTTTATCTGGTCTTGTTATTTGTTTTACATCATTATTAATCAGTGTGTACCTCAAAATTATGTTCAAATGCTATTCATGCTCAAATAATAATTACAAATAATAATTTCACAGCTGTTTTGCTCATCAGACACATCTTATACTTCCAGGTGAACATGATCCGCAGTCAGTAAAGCAATTTGTGAAGCATGTGGCTGAGCTTCACAATACCAACTCATTTTCTAGAGAGTTTGAGGTTTGTATCCCATCATCCCCCTCTCTTTTGACACTCTTCAAGGGACAGCTGTCTCATGTGAGCCTTGATATAGCAGATCAACATGTCATTAAGGCCCTCTCTATCTATTCATGTGTGAACGCAGGTTGCTGGTAATAAATTAGAGTTATAATTAGGTCAGTAACGCACTCTGCTCTATGTTCCAGTCAGGTGCACAAAAAGACCCAGTTACAGCTTCATTAACATCAATCAGTGTCAGATTGTAGATTCTCACCATAACATTCAATTATTTACACTTCATTAGTTCATGCGAAAATCAAGAAAGCTTTAATTGGACACAAACCAGGCAGTACACCTAATTATTAGTTCTTGTCATAACTAGCACATCCTACGAAAAAGTGATAAATATGTTCCAGAAGTTCCTGTGTTGCTTTTTGTGTCATGTTCAGGCTGATTTATTGTAGTGATATGTTTTTGTGGCATGCTATGTTAAACACCTGCACTGATGCAAACAGTAGTGTTTGATTGCATGTTTTGTTTAATCCATGGCAGCAGGTCTTTGGATTCTGTCTATTTTAACTGAGCATACTTGATATTTGTGACTACATTCATTCTGGGGAAAAGATTTCCCCGGAAAAGTGCCATTCAGAACTTAAAGGATTATCCACTGAATCAAACTAAAACCTAAAATATATATTGCAACTATATATTATGTAATTTTGACTTCATATCCCACACTTGCAACTTTATGTCTCTTTATTGTGACATCTTACAATTGTGGCTTTAAATAAAAATGTAATGCATTTATTTTTGCAACCGTTTCTCATAATTGCAACATTATTTCATGAAATGTATAGGCTTTATTTAACAATTGCAAATATTTATTATAAAAACGAATTTACAGTATATCTTAGCTTTATTTTTCAACCGTCAATTCTTCAAACTGCGACTAAACATGTATCACAATTATGTTTTTTTGTTTTTTTTTTACAAATGCAACTTTATTTGTGAATTTATGTTTCAAAGTTATAGTTTTATTTAATTGTAATTTCATATCTCACAGCTGTGACTAGTTCTGATAATTGCAACATTGTGTGACTTTATATTTTATGTTATATAAATCAGCATCCAAAACTGAAACTTATAGACAGTTAAATAAGCAGAATCCAACCCAGGCTGTCAGTGCTTTTGCTTTGTTGTGTTGCGTGTATTTCTGGTGCTTGTCACTGTATTTCATTGCTTTTTGCATTCTCACCCCCCATTAGATATTGAAAGAGTATTTTGAGGTAAGCCACATCTCCCTTTAATATGTTTGCTTTTGATAGCTTTAGCATGAAATTGTGATGCTCACTTGTCTGCACTTGTGTAGAGTCTTTGACTATGTCTTAAGCGTTGTCACTTTATGGCAGACTGTTGGAATAAAGGGTTGTTTTTTTTTTTTTTTTTAGGAAGTTCAGATGTGCACCGTGGACCTTGGAACAACAACAGACTGTTCCAGCCATCCAGACAATAAGACCAAGAACCGATACGTCAACATATTAGCCTGTGAGAACCACTGCCAGAAATACATATAAGCATTATGTGCATATTTCTAGTATAAAATTGTAATATCTTCAATTTCATCCTTTAGATGATCACAGCAGAGTGCGACTCGCACCCCTAAATGACAAAGATGGGAGAAGCGGAGGCGACTATATAAACGCCAACTACGTTGATGTGAGAGATTTTACCTGGACTCAGAAGCGTTGCCAAGCAAATCATGATCATTTTAGCATTATTTAATCAGTGAGGCATGACTACCTCAAAGTGTAACCTTTTAACTAGAACAAGTAATAAATACTCCTAAAAAGCACTGCTGATGTGCTATTGATTCAATCATAGGAAGGTCATGCCTGGTGGCGAGTGTGAGAAAGTGTTTGGGGCCCCTATTGTAAACCTGTCACCTGAGATGTTCTTTCAAAGTTTTAACCAAGAATACTTGCTCTTCCCCATCATGTAACTTAATCTGTCTCTTCTTTTTGTTTCACACAAGGGTTTTAACAAACAGAAAGCCTACATTGCAGCACAAGGACCCTTAAAGTCCAGCACAGCGGATTTCTGGCGGATGGTGTGGGAGCAGAACGTGGGAGTGATTGTTATGATCACAAACCTGGTGGAGAAAGGAAGGGTGAGCCATTTTAGTCTAGATTCTACCTAAAATATCTGACATTTAAAAAAAAGTGATTAAAAACATTTTCATATGTATTCAGAAGATTTTTTACTGTTGGAATTGCAAAATTGTAAGGGTTTAGAAGAGGATGAGAATGAATAAGTTGTGATATTTTTAGTTTTGGGCAACGAGACAAAAACAAATATGGATTCATTCAGCCTGAATATAATAATGCTGGTCCATTTCACAGAGGAAGTGTGACCAGTACTGGCCTCTGGAGAACCAGGAAGAGTATGGATGTTTCTTGGTTGCTGTAAAGAGCACAAAAGTCCTTGCTTACTACACCCAGAGGACCTTCATCATCAGAAACACCAGCATAAAGAAGGTATCAACTTATGGGCTGATATTAGATATTTTTGTATGTATTTAATTGTATCTGTTGATGTTGGATACAATCACAGGATTGCACTAACTTCTGTTTGTTTATAGATTACATGTATTCTTGTTGTTTATTATTTTTTAGGGTTCTCAGAGAGGTCATAGTAACGAGAGGACAGTAATACATTACCACTACACACAATGGCCAGACATGGGTGTACCTGAGTATGTCTTGCCTGTGCTTTCATTCGTCTACAAGTCCTCTAGAGCCCAAACTGAGCACATGGGGCCAATGATTGTACACTGCAGGTAGGGTACAGGACTTACTTTAAATCTATCAAGTGTCATATTGTATATGTGACACATCTGACATGTGTTTTTGTGTGTTTAGTGCTGGCGTGGGCCGAACAGGGACCTACATAGTGTTGGACAGCATGTTAAAACAGATTAAAGCGCAGAGGACAGTCAACATTATGGGCTTCCTCAAACACATCCGCACACAACGCAACTATCTAGTTCAAACAGAGGTGAGTGAACAGCAGTTAAAGTCACTCAAAAAGTCTTCATAGTGCTCTATAAAAATGCATTATTTACTACTTTAATGTTGCTTAGAATTTTGACTTATGTTTCCTTCTCAACATCAGTTGTTCTGGTACTCTTACAGGAGCAATACATCTTTACCCATGATGCTCTAGTAGAGGCCATTTTGAGTCAAGAGACAGAGGTGCCATCAAGCCATATTCATCAGTATGTTAACAACCTCCTGACCCCAGGGGCCTCATGCAAGACGCGGCTGGAGAAGCAGTTTAAAGTAAGTGTGCTCTCAGTTCTGAAGAGCACAGGTGGAAGTATTTGTATCACCACAGCTGTAAATTAATTATAGCCTGACATATGTGACAATGACCTTGTTGTTGCAGCTGGTGTGCCAGTCCAATGCCAAACAGAGTGAGTACAGTAGTGCTCTGAGTGACAGCAACAGAGTGAAGAACAGGAACTGCTCTCTGATTCCTGGTGTGTTTGCAATTATTCTTCATTATGGGATGGATGGATGGATAGATGGATGGATGGACAGATAAAAAGAGACAGATAGACAGACAGGTTGATAGATGGATGGATGGACAAAGGAAAAGAGAGACAGATAGACAGGTTGATGTGTGGGTGGATGGATGGATGGACAGATTAAAAGAAACCGACAGATAGACAGGTTGATGGGTGGGTGGATGGATGGATGGATGGATGGATGGATGGATGGACAGATAAAAAGAGACAGATAGACAGGTTGATGGGTGGGTGGATGGATGGATGGACAGATGAAAAGAGACAAACAGATGGATGGATGGACAGATGAAAAGAGACAGACAGATGGACAGGTTGATGGATGGATGGATGAATGGATGGACAGATGAAAAGAGACAGACAGATAGACAGGTTGATGGATGGATGAATGGATGGACAGGTGAAAAGAGACAGACAGATAGACAGGTTGATGGATAGATGGATGGATGGACAGATGAAAAGAGACAGACAGATAGACAGGTTGATGGATGGATGGATGAATGGATGGACAGATGAAAAGAGACAGATAGACAGACAGGTTGATGGATGGATGAAAAGAGACAGATAGACAGACAGGTTGATGGATGGATGGATGGATGAAAAGAGACAGACAGATAGGTAGGTTG
>JAUCMS010000055.1:10300245-10313529 GCA_032357445.1 Enteromius radiatus
TCTAACACCAATTGATTAATTTAAAGTCAGGTTAATAGCAGGTGTTTCTACAAAATAGATAAGCGACAAGACTTTTGACAGGGACTGTATGTGTATATACATTTCTCTTATATAACAGTAATACATATAAATATGTTAATTGTTTATAAATATCTGTATTATATTTAGAGGTTATTTTTACTTTTTATTTTTATAGTATGTATGAGCTCTTTTATATTTCAAGATATTTATTTTTGTAACGTTAGTATTTTTCCTTGTGTCTGCAGACTATTGGCATTTATACATTTTAAAAGAAATGTAGTTGGAGTTGGCAGCCGTTCTGATGAGGAAAAGTCAGTCATTCATAATCCTGCCCTGAGGTGGAATTAACTCAAATCCACATGGGAAAATGTAATATTTAGAGTGGTATGTTGTGGTCAAACTACCAACATGTTCTTGTTTTTAAATGTTTCTTTTTTTTTTTTTGGTGGGACAGGATCAGTATCAGTTCCTCTACAAAGCCATTCTGAGTTTGGTCAGCACCCAAGAAGACGAGCGGGCGCTTCAGTCCTCGGATAACAACGGCACGGTCCCAGGAGGCGTCTCGAGCGCGGCCGAGAGTCTGGAATCCTTGGTGTAACCATAGCGACGAGCCGGCACAGGAAAAAGACTGCTTTTTTCTATCAAAGAATGCTCTTGTTTTCCCAGTCCATCTCTGAACTGATAGCGCTCTGCGTTAAATGTGTGCCTTCGTACACTCCACGTTTTTATTCATCCTTTCTCTTTTAAATCGCCACCTCGTTCTAATGTCTTACATACTAATGTCTTCTCATAGAGTCATATTTATTTGCTTAAAAGCTTGTTTAAAGGGAAAACACCTTTTTTATTTTAATAAGACTGTTTTTTATTAGTCTATTTTTTGTAGTAGAATTTGAGCCACTGTTTTTTTCATACAGATATACAAAGAAAGTGGCAAAACCAGTCGTGGATAAAGGGCAGGAAATAATATTCTAATGTGTAAATAATATTACAGCAACCACGTCGATGGACCAAATTTCTATTTATGTCTAGAATTTTATATTTGAGGCACTAGTGCTGCAAGACATGGCTGCGTTTGAATAATTTAGTCAGGTTTGAAATGAGGTTTTAATATTTCTGATGCCGCTGTGTTTTGTTACTGACGTATAAGATGATGTTTTACATACTGACACTGTTTAGCTGTACCAGATGTTTTTGTCTGTTCGTAGGATTAAACAAATCAAGAAAGCACTCAAGGAGACTGGTCTGTTTACGCTTGGGTATTTCACATGCTTTGAAAGGCATAGATTTTATCATTCATGTTTTTAAAGGAATAGTTTGTTTAATAATGTTGATATGTATTTTCACATGAACCCTGACTCTAAAAGAAAAAAAAAAAAAAACTAATCAGCAAAGCATTTGCATTAAAAGTGAGTGATGCCAATTTGTAAACGTAAAAATATTATTTAATAATGTACACAAACCATTTATTTCAATATGCTTTTAGTGTGGCAAAAAATATATATCACCCATTTACCTTTTCTGTTTAATATTTTGGAAAAATCATGCTACAATTTTCTACAATTTCTTGATGGATAAAAAAAGTAATAAAAAGAACAGCATTTATTTGAACGCATTTAATTTAAATGTCTTTAAACTTTCAATTTAATGCATCAATTCTGATTAAAAAATTAATTTCTGATTTAAGATCTGATCCTTGACCTTCAGCTAATGTATTTAAATATAATGTAGGAAAAAAAAAATAGAGAGAGAGAGTGAAAGAGACAAAGAAGAGTTATATAAATATTACATATATTGCTAATAATAAGAAAATGTGTGTATATCAATTTTAATCATGGAAATTATAATAAAAATAAAAAAATATTTAATATAATTATAATTATTTTATAATAATTTAATTATAATTTATAAGTAATATAAATCTATTTACATGATATAAAGAATAATTTAAGACTACTTTAATTGAAAATGCCTTAAAATATATTAAAAGTGTATTACATTATACATACGTTTATTTATTTAAATAAGTAACATTTTTTGTATCAATTAAATAATTTTTTATATCATGTATGCATTATATTGTGTAAATGATATAATAAAAAAATAGTTTATCGATACAAAAAAATGTACTTATGTAAATAAAAAAAATTAACGTAAGGAAAGAAAATGTGTAAGTTACACATTTCTGCTTTTAAAATCTGTAAAATTATTTAAAAGAAAACAAAGAGAAGAGCTAATATTTTTTGGTACCAGTTTTATGCTTTAGATTGATCTGGAACGTCTCCATAATAAAATATTGTTCATCTGCCCTCGGGACAGACTCGTGTTGATTACAGGCTCCAGACAGCAGCCGCTTGCCTCGTGTCAGCTGCTAATTCTGAACTTGCTTTTCTTGTTACCTCGGCATCCTGACTCACAAACCACAAGAGGTCAGATCAACAGTCCTTCAGCTCTCCATCTGGCCTCAGAGGTCAGCAAAAGACAACAAAGACAAGTTTCCCTAAAGACGATCGCCAAATAGGGCTGTTTTTCAATTAACTTCTGCTTCGGCCCTCCTCAGATTCATCATGGAGACGGAGCTTCTGGCAGCGATCAGGTCACTTCTTAAGCCAACTGCATCTTCAGGAACCGATTATTATAAGTCCACGGCTTAAGGGTCGGGTGACGAAGATGACAGCCACACGAGTTATGACATAATCCCTTTGAAGAATCGCTTGTAATTATTCCTCTATTCTAATCCAAAAGGTCATTTACACAAAAATATGGGTCAAATGGCCAGACAGGGTCTTGAGGTTCCTTCATTTGCATTTTTAACTTCTAATAATTACAGCCCCAATTATCCTGCGCTTGGTGGCCTACTTTATAGTGACCGCTCTGAACAATGCAGACTGAACAAGAGCGAGAGCGAGAGAGGGGGGGTGATGGGGAACTTCCTCTCAGCTCTGTCTAATACAGACCACAAACAATCATTTAGATGTTATTGATTGAACATAAAACAATGAGAGCTAGTTTTAAAACTCAGAAGAACAGAAGTGGTTTGAAAATGTAAAACGTATATGTTTTTATCAAAAATCTGGCAACCAATGTTATAATTTACATATTTTAATATGTGATAAAAGATAATGGGTTCAGTAATATCATGCAATATCTTTCTAATATAACAAAATCTGATATTTATTTGAAGAAAAACAAGAAATATAAAATGAAACAAAACTTTTATTGGACAAAAGCTAGTTTTAAAAACTCTTTGGATGAACTAATTTTAAAAGTGTTTTCATTATAATGATTATGAACTTTATATTAACATTTGAAAAAATTTAGAGCCAAGTTTCACATTAAAGAAAGATTCAACTGACATGATGTTAATGTCTTACAGAAAACTGTTAATTTTAACAGTAGTACTCAACATGACATCATGTTTCACATAAATATGATGCTACTGCATGTTTCTGACTGAAACCCTTTGAGCAAGAGTTAGAAAACATTGATGGCGTATAAAGTTCATTTTCAATGGCAGGAAGTGGAAATGGGACGGTTTTGTGTCAAAGTGCTATGTGTGTCCCGATTTATGACGACGGCTGATAACAATGAAAACTCATCTGTCCATATCTACAGACTTTCTAAATCTACGTATAGATTCAAGTTTGAAAACAAAAGTAGTAACCGTTGGATCACTCTGAAGTTAAAGATCTGCGACCTTTGTGGAGTATATGCAGTGAAGGATGTGTCGTCCCATTACACGCGTGTGGCGCAGAACCAGTGAGATCTTAAGGTGTGTGGTTACTCTGATAAGGTGCTCTTGGTGATGAACTGGAGTCCCTCCTCCTGCAGTCTCTTCAGAGCCAGACTGTAGATGTTCTTCGTCATCGGCACCACGAGTCCTTTAGTGGTCAGTTCACCTGTGGTGAGACGTCACACACTCTCACAATAAGTCAAAGTAACAGTAACATTGTATTATCTTCAATTCAATTCAATTCAATTCAATTCAATTCAATTCAATTCAATTCAATTCAATTCTATCAATTACTCGACATTACACAAATGTTGTATTTTATAACTGCGCAAAACTAGGAACAGACTGCAAACTACTGATGTAACCACAGTGAAATGAAACTAGGGATGCATGAAATATCACTGATCTATCAGTATCAGAGAATAAATATGCATTCTCAATGTCCAATAATTAAAATAGGTATATTTAAGCTATATTGCTGGGCAACAATTATTAAGTTGTGTACATAATGTGTGTGTGCATTATGTATATATAAAGAAACACATACAGCATATAATTAGTATTTACATGTATATGTTTATATTCTTATTTATATTATATATAAATATATTTAATATATAAACATAACATGTATGTGTGTGTATTTATATATACATAATAAATATACACAGCACACACACCAAAACGTTTATTTTGGATGTGATTAATCATTGCCCAGCATTATGGATTAATTATATCCAAATGATCATTGGACCTAATATTACCTGCTATTAAATACAAAAAAAAAAAACGGGGAAAAAACAGAATTTGCTGATTTTTTCTTTTTTTGCATTTTGATATTTTACACTTATGTTTGTTTGCAATAAATATATGCATTTTTAACAAAAATAAACTTAACAAAATAAAATGGTAAAATATAAAACAAAAAATAGTAGCAAAACTAAATAAAATATGTATTAATAAAAATAAGCTTTATTATATTTGGGCATTTCAAGTTAAGTTGCACTGACCGTTGAGCACCATACGAGCTGCAATGGCTGCTGGGTAGCCCACGGTTTTGGCCATGGCTGAGTATCCACTGGGATCCCCATAGACCACCAGACTGATGTGTTTGGTCTCCAGCTCGCCCGTTGGGTGTCTGATTCCGACATCGTTCCTCATGATGATCATATCACGCTCACCTTTAGCTGCACAGGACAGAAAGATCCGAAAACAGCAATCATTTATCTGGAACTGGATTTCAGGAGTAGACATTTAACAGCATTACGGATGGATGACCTTCAGAAACGCACGGTGAATCCTCAAAGCTCTATGAATCTAATGACATAAAAAAAAAAAAAAGGAAGAGGAACGGACTCTTTACCGAAAGACAGCTTGGCCTCCAGATGCTTAGCAACTGCTGCTAAGATTGTGTCGGCGTGAGGAACCGGCTCTTCACTGAGCATCCCAAGCCTGGTGGGAATCATCCAGTCACTTTCATATATATATATTATATTATATATGTATTTATATAGAAGACACAAAAGACATTACTAATTAATTATTATTATTTAATAAAAATATTAAAATATTACATCCCCTCATGTATCAGCAGTGCTGGGTAGATTACTTACAAATTGTAGTCAGTTACTGATTACAGATTCACTGATGAAAACTCTAGTGTGTAGTTGCTTACTTAATTGGGAATATTGTTATTTAAAAAAAAAAAGAAAAAAGAAAAGAAATAAGACCAAAAATCAACACAAATTTGTTATTAAATTATTGAAATAATAGCTTTAAATTTCAGCAAATATTTTAGGTCAAAGCGGTCTGAAATGAAATCACTAGATCACATAAACAAACATTAAACAGCAACGACATGGTCAAAGTTTTCTAGGTTTGCAAATATTGTGTTTGTTATACATCTGCAGTGTTTAGCAATTATTCCTCTCATACGTGCTGCGACTGACTGATTTTGTCCCAAACTTCAGCTACAGTGGTTGCAAATTAACTAACGTGGCCATGCCATATTATGAAAACTCACTTGTATTCAATATGACACGCAGTAGAAAGATAAACTAAGGACTAGGGAGAAATAATGCACATTTGTAACCATGTAATCCATAAAAAGTAACTGTATTCTTATCATGAGCATTTTAAAATGTAAACTAATCTAATTTCAAGTGAAACATTTTTGGAATGTTATTACGTAATTCAGATTAAATGTTATGAGTTACTACCCAGCGCTGTACCAGCAGGCACTGTGATGGAAGTAATGGTGGACTGATATTGTTTTTGACAGATGATGCAGATATCTTAGTAAGCAGGGTGAAAAGAAAAAAAAAAAAGCAGGGTGCTTGATGACCAATATATACACATATTCTCAGCGCTGTCAAAATAAGAGTCTCGAACATAAATGTCTAAACAGAAAAATATCAGCCGCTGCTGAAATTTGAAAAATGCCAAATATTGGCCGATATATCTGTCGACCACTAGATGGAAGTCTATAAAATACTGTTGGTGAACTCCTAAACCCACCATCTGAGAGTCTGCATTCTGAAGTCGTTCTGTCCGATCTGCTCATAAACAGCGTCTTCAAACACACTGTTGCTCACAGATGTGGACAAACCAATCTGCTTACAGAGAAGCTCTTTCTGTGTAAGAGACAAAATAACATTTACATACATATATACTATATACAAAATAACCATTTCTTGAAAACATTTGGATTAAAATTTGGATGGAAAAAAGGTTCATAAATCCAGACCCATGAGAGAGGAGAAGCTGTGTGTCCCAGCAGTGGACAGGGCTCAGTGTTAATGAGTCCCAGTTTGACAAAGCCACTCATCGCAGAGGAGAAGTCCTGAAGACAAATAAAGCTCATAATGAGACACAGACACTGAAGCAACACTGAGCTTATCTTTACATCTTATTAGTATGAATACCCTGAAGCGCAGAGTTCCTCTGATCAGCGTGTGCGCAGACTCAATCCCGTACGGCTTAGCGTATATGGTGCTGTCCCGGTTGGGGAAGCCCTCCAGGTTGAAACCAGGCATGAAGTCCATAGGCTTTGTGACATCCAGCAGAGCCCCGCCAGGAGGAACACTGACCACCTGTACAGACAAACCACACAGTTTGTAAAGGTTTTTTTATTATACTGTTATACTAATACACACACAAATGTTGAAGTGTCACCTGATTGTCTTTCAGATAGGTGGCTGGACTGATGGTGTTGAGCAGGACACCGTACGGACTCCAACTGAACTTATAACGCAGAGGGTTGTCCGAGCACTCTGGGGCAGGAAGACCACCACAAAAGGAGCTATACGATTCCACCTGTCAAGAAACGGCAATTAAAATTTGGAGCAACTACACGAGCACCATGAAGACCAAGCTCTGTCTGACCGCTACATAAGTAAAAATGAACATTCAAGATGCTGTGAACGTTTGTTGAGGTCTGTCAATATGTCTTCCAGACGTGGTGATGAGTGCACCAATGGTGCGACAGTATGCCACTTTATCGCAAATACCCATCAACACATCAGAGTGGTAAACAAACACGAGTGCATGCGTGCAATACCTACAGTGCAACCGTCTGCCTTGGCCTGGTCGATGCACTCCATGGCCAACATGTGATCAATGCCAGGGTCCAGACCCATCTCATTGACGATGGTGATGCCAGCATCCTCGGCACTTGGGAAAAAACAGCCAATCATGGTGAAGCCACAAGCAGAGATTCATGAAGTCAACCAGAGGCAGTTTAAAAACAAACAAGGTCAAGAAAGATACTTTCGGTAACTGGGTTGAATTTAAATCAGAGTTCTCCAATATATATATATATATACAAAATTTGATTCCTATATTGTTGAACTTTTCAACTAATTATCTTTTCCAGTTAACAAATTCACACATTAATCTGGGTCTTCAGTTCAACTCACCCTCTCTATTTGCAGCAGTTGAGTCAATGATATGATGCTTTTTTTGTCATATCTATTCATTTTTTTTAAATACCTCTTATGAAGACCATGTAAGTAATTTCTGCATTATGCTCATCACTTCACATCTTCTTAATGTTTGGTCTCAAAAACATGTCCTTACCCCTTCTGAAGCTCCTTCATGGCTGGGCTCAGGTAACTGGCGGTCACCATGTTCACCTTCATTTTAATGCAGTGCTTAGCTACTTGTGGATGAAATGCATACGGCAACATGCTATACACCAAAAACAACAAAAGAAAGGACACAAATTAGCTTTAAAGGTGTACGTTTAAGTGGAATTGCTAATGTCAATGCATGATGAAGTTTCTGATTATGCCTGATGACGATGTCGTGGTCTTTGATCAGAGACTCGAGGTGGTTTTCCTGGCGGGTGATGTCCAGCATCACTGCGACAGTGTTGGGGTACTTGGCTGCCATGTCCTCAGCCTGATTCAACAGATTTGATGCTGCGATGCAAAGATCACACAAGTTTTTTTTTTGTTTTTTTTTCAAAGAATTGCAACTAAATTCTACTCTGCATTCCAGACGGATTTTGAGGCGGGAACATACCCACTGTGACCTGAGTGCCAGCGTCCCTGGTGAGATACTCGATAACTGGCCCAGACACATAGCCTGCACCCAGCAAAAGCACCCGCTTCATTCCTCCTTTCTTTAGGATCTGCTCCGATTCCCTGTTTGCCAGATGGTACAGCCATTACTACTAACACACACACACACACCCTCTCACTGGCCAAGCAATCTGTGAAATCACAAAACGTATCCTGCTGGATAGTGATCTTAAACCGATTGAAAGGGATGCAAAAGAACATGGAAAGATCCAGGAAACCAGGAGATGAAATCAAGAACATTTAAAACACTAAAGATTAATTTTTCATTTTACGACAAGAGTACACAAAAAAACAAAACAAAGAACACAGAAACCACCAAAAATACATTTCAGGAGCAGAGAGGGTGCCTAAAAAAAATGAAAGGAAAACATAGATCTACTTCTAGATCAGCCAGTTCTCTGTACAGAATATAATCAAAGCAGTTTAAGAGCGCTGTTAAACCAACGTTTCGCTCCGCAAGTCCCCTGGGAGACACATGTGATCCAAGCACCCCCGTCGCTCAGCCTAATTGGATCTGATGTGGCACATGAGGAAAAATGTAACACTTAACCCCCAACCACCTGCATGCCTTTCTCAAAATACCATTAAACTAGACATTCATAATAACCACTAAATATGCATTTTAGATTAGGGTTTTACAGCTATTTAGCGCTACTTTTAAAAGCTCTCATAATTAGATGCATTAGTTCATAACATGGCACACTTTCATTTCAAATAGAAAGGTTTTGCTTGGCCTTACAGTAATTTTTTACCACATTTAAACCCCCCCAAAAATTGCACTGCTTACAGTGGCTTTCAGCTTTTAGAATTCAGTGGCAATGGCAAAATTAATAAATGACAATTTATCACATGAATGTGCAACACTCCATATTTTTTAAATCTTTGGGTTGCTTGAAGGACTAGAGAACTAATTAGTTTAAATATAGACATGCCAAATAAGCAGGTTGAGACAGAACAGATCACAGGGGTCTCGAGATGTTTTTTTTTACATGCTTAACATGCTGTATTAAAATCACAAAAACGTGTGTATAGAATTACACTAAAATGAAATAACATTTAAAAAGATAATACAACCCCCCCCCCATAAGTAATACATAATCATTTTCTCTATATTGCACTATGCATCTCGTAATCAGATGACCTCATTTCAAAAGCAACGGCTCTCTTAGATGTTTTGCTTTACTTGTTCTTGTCCTGAATGAAAACCAAGTCAAATGGTGGATCTTTAACGCTTTCCATTGATTAAATGGAGGTCAATGTTGGCTTGTGGGCGGCCTAATTAAGTATAGACCACAATGGATACAAACGGATTTGCAAATTCAGTGTAACGTTTTGTCAGCCTGGTTCTTTACCACTGAACTAGACAGAGACAGCACAAAAGAGTGATTTGAGAAAGACGTGTTGACTGCGGAAAGCATAGGAAGCTTTGATTACGCCTTGAAAAAGAAAGAAATGAAAGGAATGAGCTATTCCATTTAATGAAAATGATTCAAAAACGTGATATAATCAATTAAAGGCCACGAATTGGCTCGTGAAAAAGCAGCTTACCTTGGAGAATAATTGAACTTAAACTAAAAAAAGAACTGGTGCATTGATTTCTTTTTCTGGCATGCAAAAAATCCCAAGTAAAAGAGCGAGTGGGAGAGACTGTGACTGCGGTGAGAGAGGAAGATTGTCTACCCGTGAGAGAACGTGTGCTCTAGCCAAGCAAGGTGTTAAGGCAGTGCAGGAGAAGCACAACCTGTGTCTGAACAAAACAAACACGGTCAGCAACTTGTTTTCTCTTTACTTCTGCAGTGTATGAACTTACTGAGGTTTAATGCTTCAAACTCATCCTGGGAAATTCATTAGCCTCAAAAAAAAACTGAGCTAAACATGCTTTCTTTCACACCAGTTTCATTGGGACTTTACAAATTAGTGGCAAATAATACAGAAACACATTATGCTCTCAAAATCAATCACGCCGTTAGAAACATATCACTCCTACACAATCCCAATAATACAGCAAAATTACATGTTACCCATCATATGGCTCGGGTCACTAATAATTTTAAGACTCTGCTTCCTAACAGACATCTCAAAAATGGAGAAAATGGAGCCATACCAGTTCTTCTAACCACATTTTGAAGTTGTGACCCAAGTTTAAAGGGTTAGTTTGACCTTCATGTCATTTCAAACCCATAAGATGATCGTTCATGATATATTCACTATGTTTCTGGGTCTGGGACCATTTCAGTTGTATTGCTGTCTATGAAGGGTCAGATAGCTCTCAGATATCATCAAAAATATCTTAATTTGTGTTCTGAAGATGAATGAATGTCTTATGGGTTTAGAACGACATGAGGGACAGAATTTTAATTTTGGGGTGAACTAACTCTTTAACAGTCAAGGTGCCAAATCATATTGTTAAACCATAACATATTATAGATTCAATAGTTGATCTGTAAAATGTTATCATGATTCTTCTATCCATCCATCCAATAAACCCTGAGTATTTGCAAAAAATGCAAGTGCTGACTAGCTTCTGCACAAACATAGTGCACTCGATGACTCCACTGCAGCTGAGAATAAAAGCAGATACCTAAAATGTGTGTAGTTTCTGATATTTTCATAAGGGATGGGGTTCTATATCAGCCCTGCGTTCTTATCTTTTGCATACAAGCGGTGTCTACATTCAGGTGCAACTTAAAGCATCTTAATCTACAGCGATAAAGTGCATATTAAAGCTACAGGCTGCTGAGAGCTGGGATAGGGCAATGTTTTTACCTGTGTCTCAACCTTTGAAGAAATCTTCAGAATAAATCTGCCATCCTCAGTGCGTAAGCATATGATTCAAAGCAATGTTACAAGAACTTCTGTGCCTCGTACAACATCAGAGCAAGTGCCCAAGCTACTGTAATACGGGATTGAATTAACTTCAAAACATCTCTTACCTTCTTTCTCGAAGTTTCTGAATGTATTCAAACTTGGGTGTCAACTTCCCATTGGATGTAATTACAGCCTAGATTGAGAAAAAAAATATGAAAGTACAAATAATTACTGCAATGTGCACCAAACAGATTTAGATGCCAACAAAAAAATACCATGGTATTCCATTTAGTTATGCACCCTGGTATATTCTGAAATACCAAGCCACATGAACATGGTGTAGGATTGTTTTTGTGTTCAGTTCAATTCAATGTTGAATTTGAATCGGTGGAGCAAACAGAACGCAGAATAGCATTGGAATCGGAGTTAAAGTAGAATAATAAAAACAATGTTATTTAATAAATTAACTTTCATTTTATGGTTTAGGGTTAGAGGTTAGGGTATTTTATGTTCACATTTTATAAAATGTATTCAAATGCAAACAATTTCTTTAGTATTTAGTACATTTCTTTAATTCTACACACTTACTAAATACATTCATGTTATTTTCTTGCGATTATATAATAACAATGGCCTCTGTACATGATCATTCAAAAGATTGTGGTCATTAAGAATTTATTTGTAGTTTTTAATAAATTAATACTTTTATTCAGCATGTATTCAATTGTTCAAAAGTGACTATAATATAAGTGAATATAATGTTACAAACGATTTTTATTTTAAATAAATGTGGCTTTTTTTCCCCTATTAATCAAAAGAACACTGAAAAATGTATTAATATCAAAAACGTATATTTTCACAAAACTATTAAGCTACACAACAGTTTTCAACATTGATGATGATAAGAAATGCTGCTTGTGCAGCAAGTAAGCATATTAGGATTTCTGAAGGATCATGTGACACTGAAGAATAGAGTAATTCAGCTTAATAATCTCCATTTCAAAATGGTACAATAAAAAAGTTATTCAATTTAAATAATATTTCTGTTTTTAACTGTTTTTGTTGAAATATATGGCTTGGTGTTTAAACGCACAAAAACCTTACAGAGCCCAAACTTTTGAAAAGTGGAAAAATGCATTATTTTAGCAATTCCATTCGGTGCTGCTATGATCTTTCAATCTCTGCACTGATCTAAGCTGCGGCCTTTACCTCAAAGTAAACAGAAATGTGTACTTCAGATTTCTCAGCTTTAGTTCCATACTGAAAATCAATGGATGTGTGGATGGGCTCCAGCTGAAACGCCGCCCATTTAGCTCCGATTCAAGTTTTTCCACACATTTCTGAGTCTGCCTTCTGTGCAGTATTTTGTGCAGAAGTGCACGACCGCACAGCTTAGAGGAAGCATTTCTCTGCAAGAAAAGAAGAAAGTTGTAAAAACACCCTCTTAATACACTCACATCTCTGACTTGTGGAGAGAAGTCCTCTTCCTCTAGCGGTCTGGTGGCGTCTGATGGGAGCTGTGGGATAAAGTCTGTCATTACAAAATTGCTCAAATCAGTATAACAGCAGTATCCACCACATATTAACTTCATCCAGCCAAGAAACAAACAAACAAAAAAAAAATCTCTCAATCATAACCATACCAGCGTTCAAAGCAATCCTCCCCTCAGCAAAGCATCTCATGCTGCTGGTTAACTACTCACCACCTTCACCTTGTATTGCATCTTACCATCTCCAATACGTAAGGAAACAGCCGGTCCCCAAAATATTCTGTCGCTTCAATGGGTAGCTGGGCAGGCAAGTTATCAATGGAGCACATGAGAATGCCATTACCTTCCACACTGCACGGACAGCAAAATCAGATTTAAAATCAGTTTAAAAACTGCATTTTATAATGAGTGTGAGTGTTACGGTCATTGTTATGGTGTTTAGAGTTGATTTTAGTGCATTGATTCCAAAAAGATTGGTTCCTCATAGTCTACTGAGAACAACAGTCTACTGAGAACCATATTGTCCTTTTGTGCTGAAATGGTTCTTTGTGTTAAAGCATAGGGTAACACTTTAGGTATCATTTGTTAACATTAGTTAATGTATTAGCTAACATGAATAAACCATGAACGATACATTTATTACTGTATATAG
>JAUCMS010000055.1:10313629-10336109 GCA_032357445.1 Enteromius radiatus
TTTTAACGTTAAGTGTTTTAGAATGTACCATTTCCACCGCTTGCTAAAACAGTGCTCTTGCATACCTTGCAAATCACATTCTTCTCATTCCTATCACTTTTCCTACACCTAAACCAATTCCACACCACAGACGATGCACCTTTTTTCTATTTAATAATGAAATAGGGCTGAATTATTTAATTACAAAGCACCTTGTATAGCCATACAAGGCAACACTTGTGGAATATACTGTGTAGGATGGAAATTATGCAAATTATCGGAAAGAAAGGTTACTTCCTTAGACCTGCATCCAAAAGTAACCTGATGAAATGTGCGAGTCTGCTCCTGCTGCACTTTTTTTTTTAAAGATGCTTCATAATTATTTATTAAAGTATATATTTTACAGCGTATGTGAAAATATTCTAGCAGTAAAATACCTTTAACCTGAAAATACTAGCAATTAAAAAAAAAAAGCCTACTTCTTGCAAAGCAAACATATGTAAAACAGTGAAAGTTAAAAAAATACAACAGTCACACTGCACAGGGCATACAGTGACTATCCTGTTAATATGTAGCTAATGTCACAATAAATGTGAATGATTCAGTAACTTTGCAGTTCATCCTTTAATAGATTTATTTCCATACATAAAACATTAATTTGATCCCCAACATGAATTATCCCTTCAGCAAATAGTTAGTGATTACCAAATAGGTACTCTGACACTTCCGTTCATGAAACTGGAAATGAACATGAGCAAAACATCAAACTTCTATCGTTTTCCAAAGGCTACTATTATGAATGTTACATTCAGTAGTATGAATTACATCTTAAATGTCAAATAATTAGCAAAGGCTCAAATTTCTGAAGCTCTGTGTAGGAAATATAACTCTTTATCACAGCACAAGTTGGCTTTCCACTTGCAAATAAAAATAACATACCAGAAAACAAAATATTTGGTGGCTTAGCAGATGCAAGTAAAAAAAAAAAAATTTACAATTCATATATTTATGTCTTAAATTCTTAAGTTCCAAACATTCACTCATGCTTTTTTTTGGCAGAATGTTGGTGAAACGCTGTAAACGTCTGTCCAAAATAACAAAAGAAAGTGAATTTGAAATAAATTAGACCTGGTGCACATTGTGTTCCCAAATGCATGTCACACTCATTAACAACGAATATCTGCCCATCAATCACAAGAGCAATGCTGCTGGTAGATAAAGATGTCAAGTTAGACTTTCAAGCTCAAGACGTTATTCTGACTATTCTGTCAGTGCATATAAAGACACTGCACTTCTAAAAACTTTGCACAGCCTTCCTTTGCTAATAAAGAACCTTGCAACCCTGCATTATACAATAGAGCAGCATTCAAGACACATTTCAAAAAGAACAAACCACAGAAGTGACTGCAGTTTGTCCTAATGTGTAATGTGCTTCAATTAATGTATTCATTGGTGCTTAACATTTATTGTACAGTTTGCCTTTGTATATTTATTGAACAGAGTAATCAGTTACTAAATTTCCTTGAGCTGTGGGAAACAGTAAGGGACTGGGACAGGGTTTGTCATGATATTTCTCAGGTAATGACGCCACGCAGTAGAGGCCTTGTTTCAAGCATGCCGTGTGATGGGCTACTGTTTATCTCCAGAGCTGTGTAAATGTGTCCAAAAGGGTTAATTCCCGATTTAATTTCGTCTTAACCTTTGGGTTATGAAACTGCTCTTGGTCATTTTACACCTTATTATTTACATGCAACGCTTAAGGTGTATGGTATGAAACAATGTAGTGTTAGAATGTTACAGAAAGATGTTTTAGCGACAAGCAACCCAAAAATAGAAAATGTGATACACAAAGTGATAAAGTAACATTTCTATGTTATGAATATTTATCATACAGATCAAAGTTGTGGCATTTCCATATATGGACAAGCAGTTATTGAAACAGGTTACATGCAGTATGGCACTGCTAATGACCTTTAAATAAAATGGATTTGTATCTGGAAATCTGACTCCTCTAGATAAAGAAAATAGAAAATTGTATTCATGTTTTACTTTACTTTAAACATGGTTTCATGACAATGTAAAAACAATTTAATGGGTTTTTTTGGTCCATCCTTGTGTTTCCACCACCTCAACTGTATTGACAGTGGGAGTCAGAAGTGACATGCTTGTTCCAGCCTCCAGCAAAACTATCCAAATCCTTTAATTACCAAACAAAAACACTGCATCATCAATGAAAGGCAAGTACAACCTTGTTTTTTTTTTTTTTTTTTACGATGGCAGGGACTGACACTTGCATGCTTTTATACAATATAACATTTCTTCTACATCTCACTCACTCGGTTGCATTTGTTACATCGGTCGTACTTTTATCAGTTTCGGCTGCATGTACTGTATAGACAGCGCAATTTATCTTTTAGACCTTCAGTGGAAAAAAAAAATTCTCACAGCAGTACGATCCAGTGTGATTCAGCCCATCACACTATAAGTCTCACAATGCACAAAATATTATTTTTACTTGTGTTATTGATGACAACATATATTGTACTTGCTATTAAACTATGCTAAAACCTTCATGTGCTCCTGATCTGAGTGAAACTTATATGAATGAATGGCAGTATTAAAGTCCATCAATGCTCAGTTTTAATGTGTGCCGTTGCCTCAGGGTAAAGATATGTAGCTGTGCTCATAATTTGCTTACTTCCACATAACAAAGAAGTTTCAGACAGAGGCAGACGGAGGAAGTGAATAATAAATTAATGACAAGCCATTGCTCCAGCAAGATGTTTTTGATCCAGCACAGGTCTGATTGAAGACATGTGACTCATATCAATGGCTAAAGAATGACAAAAATACATGCCTCACATATTCAATCAGAGAGAAACAAACAGAACCTTCTGTGGTCATGCGTCTGTGATGTAGCATTTTCCACTGCACGTGGACAGTCAAGAGAGTGGAAATTATTTGGACTCAACTGGCCATATAACCTACCCTTGGTTAGTGGTTAGATATCACTCACAAGAAAGAAAAGGTTGTTTGTCCAGCCTTAAATCTGTGTTTATGTTGTTAGTGGCACAAAAGCACAGAATATGTATGCTGAGAGCTGAAATCTGAAGAAGTGTTCTAGCAAGGCTCTTATGTTTCCTCTCAGAGGAATAGCGTCACTCCTTACTTTTAATAAAACAAATTAAATTGTCTTTAATGTCAAGTTTATATTATTATTATTATTATTTAAATCATTAATATATACAATTTCGTAAATATTGTAAATATTAAAACATAAGTTACATAAGTTAGTTTTTTTCCCCATGAAGTTCATAAAATATGTTTAAAACATTCAATTCAGTTTTTAATTAAAAATCATAAAAATATGAAATCATTCATGTGTGTGTATATATACATACATATATACAAACACAGTATATGTGCATATGCATCTTAAAGTAAGTCATTAATATTCTGATATTTTAAAAATAAGCAGCCATGCAATTAAGTGTCAATATATTGTCCTGTGACAAGAAAAGCTTAAAAAACATAATCAGATCATCATGTGTATGTCACATAATATCTTGGTAGTAATTTTTCAGACATACTAAAAGCTTTACTTTCAGCTTTAAAAAAAAAAGTATATTTGCATTATAGCCTTGCACACCGACGTGTATTAAAGGTGCAAGACAAATATTGTGTTTGAATTATTTATTTTTTAATTATTTAATGGTTACACCATATACCGTTTTTTGAGTTGTTTAATAAAACTGGTGACAAACAATAGAATGTTTTAAAACGTAAATACAAAGATTACATATCTAAGAACTTGGCACATGTGTTTAAACTAGTCTTTTGTAAGATTCTCCAGTTTATCATGTCAGACATCGTCATCTGTCAATGCCTCTTCAATCAAACTCTACATGCGACAAGCTCTTACCTTCCCAAACTTCTGATGCTGGACGTACAGTTGTCCCTCCTTAACATGAGTGTCCATTTTCAAAATTCTCGCTTTCACAGAAAGATAAACGAATATTATATTTCTCACTGTTTCGTCTTTTTCCGATTTCCTACCGCGCGAACTTCCGCTTGGCAAACTTTTACTTTAGGGGCGTTTCAAAGGGAATTCATTAAAATTATTCTAGAAGTAAAATTGATGTTTGGAGGGAAAATACGAAAGGTTAAAACGAAAAGTTTTCATGCTGCTGGTCCTGAATTTTGAGACGCTACTCTGCTGCCAATCTCTCTCTCTCTCTCGCTCTCTCTCTCTCCTAGCGATAGAGGAAGCGCGCGCCCACAGCCTTCCTCCCACCTACTCCTCAGCCCAAACACAGGCAAAGCGTGACGCCTGAAACCATTTTACTTTTTATAAATTCTAAAAAAGTTTTGTTTGTTTGTTTTAATGTATGCTATCATACCTGCTAAACTGTTGTCAGTGAGAAATCACAGGTCAGGTGCAAATACTGAATTTACATCCATTAATTAAGTCTGTAATTTCATGTACGTTATTATTTTGTTTCTCAACATTATTATCAATTTAGCATCGCGTGGCAAGTGAAAGTGTTCTGCTGACTTCCATTAGTTTTTTTTATTTTTAGAGGGGAATGCGTTGTTTGGTCTAAGCCTCAGAGCTCCATGTCCTTCATTGGGCTGCTTCTCATAGTTTGCTTGCTGTTTTTTCCCCCATTAATCCTCGATCTTGTGCTATACATGCCGTGCAAACATAAATATTTGGTTTTCTGTTATGAATTAAACATTGATGCAAATTGTGGTGTTAATGTCACTTAATAATAAAATTGTTATAGTTATGGAATAATGAAGTATGTGTAATGGGTTGAAGCACTAATAAGAGGATGATTTTTATGATATATAGCTGTAATGCAATTATTAAACCAGAAAGTAGAATAGATAACTCAAAATGAAGTCAATAGATTGTGAGACCATGATGATTCTGAATCATCTGCACTACTACAATAAAGTTGGTATCTGTGATTCAGAGATCTCTGCAAAACGTTATACAAGTGCACGTCAGCAACTTTTGGTAGATACATTGTAAAATATTATTTCATCCACAGACTGAAACGTTATGTGGGTCAGCAAAGAGTGAATCACAAACGCAGTGGGAGGCAAGGAAGTAATACAAACACTGCTCAGTGACACATAATGTCAGTTTGACATACAAATTAAACTTTCTGCTTTTAGACATTAAACATCATTTGAAGTTTTTATTATTTTCTTTTAAAAATACTTTAGTAGCTATATTAGGCTATGTAAATCGATTTTTAATTTGTTGTCTTGTATCTATCAGCATTTTTGAAGGATGCATTTGTAAGTTTGCATTTGTGAGTTGTAGTACAAATTGTGTAAATATTGTTTATGATGATTTAATAAATTATAAATATTTAATGAATTAATAGTAAATCTAGTCACGTGATGCTTGATTCGTATAGTCATGGTGCCATCTGTTGGTCAGAATTTGCCATGTATGTACGTTTATTTTATTTTATTTTATTTTTATAGATATATTTCATTTAGATTTTATTTTTAAAAAATGTTTATAAATATTTGTTTTACTACAAACAAACAAACAATTCTTGTAAAAAAAAAAAAAATCCAAAAAGCAGGAAAAAACTAATCACATTATCTTATCTCCTTTTAAATATAGACAAATGATAAAAAAAAAAAATGGGTGTGAATCGGGATTTTATGTGAATCTAGGTAATAAAAATTGCTTTCTGTCAAAGTCCGTGTGTTATTCACTGAAAGTTGACTCTAAGCAGCTGACTGAGTGGTCATGTGACTAAAGAGGAAGCAGGCGAGATGAGTGCAGTGTACGGAGGAGTGGAGGGGTGAGTTTATAACTAAAAAAATATTATTAAAGCAGAATATATTACAGAATTTAATAACAATGTAGTATATACAAGCTTTTTATTCAAATCAATATTTAAACGTTTCGCTCTAAGCGCATGCCTCATGCCAGTTGTTTGACAGAAAGTGAAATGAATGATACATAATATTCTGTACTCTGGCAGTGGTGGGACACATTCTAAAGCAGTACTGGTTTCTGCTGAGGGACACGTCCTCGCTGAGACAGATGGACCATGTACTAATCACTGGGTGAGACCGAAAAACGTGCTTTAAAATGTGTTTTAAGTCAGTTTGTGTGTACGTGGGTGTGTATGTATGACTCTTTTCCTATTCATTTTTAGTTGGTTGGTGTTGATAATTGTATCAATGGAATCAATGACATGGTTCAGAGGGCTAAAATCAAGGCAGGGCTGGACCCAGAAACACCAGTTTGTTCATTGGTGAGGCTATGCATTAGTCAGTCATCCTAAACATTCGCCTTCATCGAGTTGCTTTAAAGTTGTGTACATTGTGTGTTGACAGGGTATGTCTTTGAGTGGTGGAGAGCAGAAAGCTGCTATCCAGAAGCTGATTGATGACATGAGGGAGCGATACCCCAAGCTGAGCCACAGTTATTTTATTACCACAGATGCCATTGGTGCTATGGCCACTGCCAGTGACTATGGTTTGTGCAACTGGCTTTGGTAGCTAATGGATCCCAGGACAGAACTTAATCATGACCCTTTCTGTTTGTGTTATTGTCAAAGGAGGTATAGTGGTGATATCAGGCACTGGTTCGAACTGTAAGCTGGTCAATCCAGATGGCACACAGGTTGGCTGTGGGGGTTGGGGTCACATGATGGGAGACGAAGGCTCAGGTATGGAAAGAGAAACTGGTTGACATAACAGCACTGTGATCACACACACCCAGTCTTATCTTAGAAAGATGTTATCTTATCTTACAAATGAATTCCTTGCAAAGGCTCCATCCCCTTACACATCTCAGTCAGCTACCTAGGTCATGAATCATCATTTTGTCACTAAAACATTCAGGCTCTGGTAAGAACCCTGGCCCACAAAACACTGGATAACTGATGAAATGAAAGTGTACGACATTGGTAATAGTATTTGTGAACAAAAGCAGGGTTGATATATATATTCCTATCCGATGAGCCATAAACTCATCCTGTGTTATGCATCGCCTACTAGTGTAATGGGTAACCGATGTAATAAAATAAGGGTTTGCCAGCTTGGTAAGATTTCATTGTTTGAAAGATTTAGAAAATACATATACACAACTGTTTGGGGTCTGTTTTGAACATTTTTGAAAGAAATATCTCCTTTTATGTGACTGCTAATGCTTTAAAAATTATGAAATGTAAAATATTTTTAAAATGTTATTTATTATTTGATGACAAAAGCTGGATTTTTAGCAGCCATTACTCCAGTCTTAACTGTCACGTGATGCATCAGAAATTTTTGTAATATGCTTAGTGAGAAACAATATTGAAACAGTATTGAAAAGAGTTGTTCTGCTTTTTTGTGTAAAAATGATGCTTTTTTTACAGGAAACTTTGATGCATAGAAAGTTCTGAAATAGAATTTTTTTATAACATTATAAATGGCTTTACTGTCACTGTATCAAATTAATGTGGTCTTGCCAAATAAAAGTATTAATTATTTTCTGAACCCAGACTTTTAGTGTACAGTCATGTGACTTTAATGAAGCATTTTTACTCCATCTGTTGTCAAACTACGAAGTGTAAATAGCAGTATTTTTAATCACTGTGAATGAGGCTGTCTGTCCTTATCTTCCTGTAGCATATTGGATTTCTCACTTGGCTATTAAAACGGTTTTTGATGCCAGAGATAACCTCGTCACATCCCCTCATGATATCACCTGTGTTAAGAAGGCCATGGAAGAATATTTCCAGGTTAGGACTTGCTGTTCTTTTGATTTAATCTAGTGCTTAATTTGATTCTTGAGTGGAAGTGATAGCACGTTGTTTGTTTTGTTCATCCCCAGGTGTCAGATTTGATGGGAATGCTTCCTCATTTGTACAGAAACTTTCAGAAGTCACATTTTGCAGGGTTCTGTAGGAAATTAGCTGAAGGTATGCTTCTAATGTGTGCTGTGAGGTTGTGTGCATGTTATGCTACACATTCTGACTTTTTGTGATTGTGCATCAGGTGGCAATGCTGGCGATGCTTTGTGCCAACACGTGTTCACAGAAGCTGGAAAAGCGCTTGCACACCACATTGCAGCTGTCCTTCCTAAAGTACACCAGGTAAAAACAAAGTCACTCAAAGTAGCACAGCCACCTTCAGTCTGTTTCTTTTTCTGATTTTCTTAATAGTTTTTATCTCTTGGTCATTTAGGATCTGTTTTCTGGTGAGCTTGGCTTGCCTGTTCTATGTGTCGGGTCTGTGTGGCGCAGCTGGGAACTGATGAAACCTGGTGCGTAACATTTTTATAGAGCTTTTCAGCTTCCCATATTATTAATATGATTAATTATTCATTTCACATGAGACCAATTAGTTCAAATGATTGATGTCGAAATTATGCAGTAATACACACAAATAAGGGCTGGTCATTTCTTTTTGTATGGCTTTTAGCAAGTACGTATGATTTCCAGTAATACACTCAAAAATCTTTATAATAACTTTTATTTCAATACACACCAATTCATTGAGAACACTGCACATTCTATTCTAAATCAAAACATAAAGAAAAAAGTAAAACATTTGTTATTAGTCTACAGAAAGTGAAGAAAAAGGAATGTTAGGCTGTTCAAAAAAATAGCGGCATCTGCATTTTTCTTGAAATAACTCAAACATGCTTGAAGATTTAGACTTCATGTGAATCACTGAATTAATATATAGGTGTATAGCCATGGTTTCTGAGAACTGCTTCACATCTGTGTTGCATGGAAGAACTTCTGGCACCTGTGAACAAGTATTCCAGCCAAGGCCGATTGCACTACAGACCACAATTTCCTGAGAAACAGCATGTTTGATTTCAAACCACGTTTTCAGCATACGTTTTTTCAACAATGTGACTTTGCGGGGACTTCTTGCTGATAGCTTGACTTCACATAGGCATCTTCTAATCGTTACAGTACTCACAGGTGACATCAGAATTTCTTTCATCTACCTGGAGCTGATCATTGGCTGAGTCTTTGCCATTTTGGCTATTCTTCGATCCATTCGAATGGAGTTTTCTTCCATGTCTTTCTGGTTTTGGTTGCCATTTTGGTTGCCATGTGGGGGGGCAGCCGTGGCCTAACAGTTAGGGAGTCAGGCTTGTAATCGAAAGATTGCAGGTTCGCGTCCCAGGTCCAGCAGGGATTGAAGGTGGAGGGAGTGAATAACCAGCGCTGTCTCCACCCTCAATACCATGACTGAGGTGAGACCCTTGAGCAAGGCACCATTCCCCCAACTGCTCCCCAGACGCTGCACTGCCAGACTGCTCTGGGTGTGTGTGTGTGTGTTTGATCACTTCTCACTACTGTGTGTGTGCACATGGATGGGTTAAATGCAGAGCACAAATATGGGCCACCATACTTGGCCACATGTCACATCCTTTCCATTATAAATTTAAATTAATTTTCATTTTTTTTTCACAGAATTAATTGAAATCGATTAATCTCTAATTGAACTCCACACTATTATTTTGAACACGCCTTTTCAGTTACACAGAATTAGCAGCATGCATGTCATGACTGTTGGTTTTCTGTTACTACACCTACTACTAAAATATTTGCCAAAAAAAACAGTGACTGATCTGATCTGATCTGGTTAGTGATGTTGGACTGCTATTATTATAAACACAACAGTATATTGTAAATTTATATTATTATATAGTCAAATTTATAATCTTGTATTATTAATCGTTGGAAGCCAAAATCTAAATTGCAAATAGTATTTGATTAATTGCCCAACCTTTATTTATGGTATTTTGTGCTGCAGGTTTCACTCAGGTCCTCTCAGAGGCTCAGGCTCATGGTTACAGTCACTTCCAAAAGTACAGTCTGCTTACTCTTCGCCAGTCTTCCGCTCTGGGTGGTGCCAAAATGGGGGCACAGAACGCAGGAGCCAGCCTTCCTCTAGACTACTTAGCCAATGTCGATGTGTTTTTCAGCCATACCTTCAATCAATGATCCGGAAGAGACAGACCTTTGAGCTTCCGCTGAAGAACTGAATTGGGAACTTCCTGTTTTTAAACTGATGGAGAAATATGTTTTTTAGTTTTTCCTCTTATTGGGTCTGTTTCTTAAACACCCCATCATATTAAAGAACAACAACAAAAAATAAAAAAAAAGTACATTTGGGAAAAAACCTTTTTGTACATTTTGGTAATTTTTATTTTAATGGTTTAGGAAGTAAGTTGAGTTGTTTTGATATAGATACTTTGGAAAATAAAATTGTTTATAATTTTGGTGTAGCAATGGCATTTTATAGTTTTTAATGTTCTGTTAGTATTTTGGATGGAGAAAGATTATTATTAGAAGTATCTCCTTATTGCTCAATACTAGCTTAAAATAGCTATGTTTTGGTTTAAGAGTGTTACTACTAATTGCATCTGCACACATGGGGTACCTGATTAATATATTCAAGTTGTGATGTAAATGCTTTGACCCTCTGAACTTTAGATCATTGGTGGAGGCAAATGACTGTCAGGATTAGTTGCTGCAGGTTACTGATATTAGGAATGTTCTTTAATATCAGTAGTCATAATAAGCATACTATGGTCAGGCTTGTATAGTATCATCAACTCACGCATCAGAATCTTTGGTAATCCTCTGCAAACTTTGACCGTTGGTTGAACTGCTCATTCGGCTATTTTTGAGTTGGACAAAATCAGTTTGGTTTGTGAACCGGCTCAAAATAACAAGTTCGTTCAAGAACCTAACATCACTAATCTTTAGTGCTACTACCTGCAAGCAATTATTTCTCAATACCACTGTCTGTCAGTCACAGTCTTATAACTTCACAGGATAACAAAATCTGAATGCAAAAAATAAAACCTAGGAATTAAAGTAGAATGTATAAAAGTAAATCAATGCAATGTTGGTGGTAGTTCTAATTAAACTCTACATAAAAACAACTGAATCATTTTCATGAACATTAAAAAGTAATTATGGCCTTGCCCATTCCCTATAGCAGTTAAAAGGAAATCAAAGACAGTTTTGCTGATGAGTTAAATCCCCTGCAAATTAGTAATGGGTGAAGTTACTTGACTGGTTTATTACTTAAGAGGCTATGAGTAGTTCAGTTCTCATGCACATAAAATATGCGTAAAATGTTAATCAATTCATCCATATGCATATGTTAAATGGTTCATTCTTAACTGTATTGCTGTTACATGCAAAATTTAATAGATTTAAAATACAACCAAACACAAACAATGGTCCATTTAGTACAAACTTTTCTTCTTTATTTTGCCATTCTTCCATATTTAAATGAAATTCAGTCCTGCATGTAACGAATTCAATTCAAAATCAAAAGTTGAATTCACATGAATTCCCCAACATCTTTTCCTCAGCATTCAACCCAAACCAAGGGGCTCCGCCCACCATCTACCACACCCCCAGTCTTTTATGGCCACACCCCTTGAAACTCAGGAATGTGAACAGATGCATTGGAAAAAAAATAAAAAGAATAACAATAATAAAAGAAAAAAAACAAACAAACAACAGCAACAGGAGGAGAAGTAAAGACCCAATTAGGCACAAACTGTGAAACAATGAAAGCTGACAAGAACAGCCCTTTCAACAAGGTTAGAGGAAAATAAAACAGCCTGGTAATGAGTGTGATATTATCTCACAGCACCTCCTAGAGGTCATGTTTCAACTTAATACCCTTGGTTTATACACAACAGAAATATAAAGCTTATAGACAACCACCCCCCACCTCACTCCCATTGAGAATTAAAAAAAAAAAAAAATAAATCAGTTTTCCTGCCCCTTCAAAAATGTGGAGAAGAGCGCATTTATGTGACCATTCTAAACGTGGGCACAACAGTCTCTGCATATATGATCAGATGCGTGCATGAGAGAGGTGGACGATGATGATCCCTAGTATTTCACCCCTGGCACAAACTCCTTGGCTTCAGGGTTTAAGATGCTCTTTTGCTGAGGAAAAAAAACAGCAAAACAAAAATATCAACACATATCCAACATAATGACCACCAACTTAAAAATATTTTACTTTATTTTTTTTTTTTTTGTCTATGAAAGTCAATAGGCTCCAGTGTTGTTTTGGACTCCAACAGAGCACAAGAGTTCCCAGTGGCCTTGGTTCTGGTAGTATTTTTCCCATAAGGGATCATCTTAAACAAAACAAAAAAATCCTCGTTTATGAGCCATGAATTAAACCGTGTGTGTGTGTGTGTGTGTATAGCTCTATTTGGATGGGACTAGTTTTCTAAACTATGTGCGAGTTTCGATTCTTATCACCTGATGTTCACGATTTTCATGTACCATTTCGGATGGGACTAACATCTCTGTGTTTATTACAGAGTTGGGAGGGTCTGTTTTCTACATCTGGGCATGACAGAGATCACTCAATCCGAATGACTATACGTAAATACCATGGTGAAGTTAAATGGCTAGTACAGAAAAAACATGTTACTTTAGATTAACTATTATATTTTTTATTTGTAGTAAACCCATGTTTAATTGATTATTAAAACATATGTAACCCAGTAAAGAAAAAAAACCGCATGTAATCTTACCTGATACTCATATTACAATAGCCAGTCTTAACAGTTTACGTGATCTGGCTCTTAATTTGTATTTATTTATGCAACAAAATATATCAAACGTGCTTGCGCATCTACGACATATAGCCAAAACACACAAAGGAAACGCTTTGTGAAAAATAATATCACCGGCAATCACCGACATCGCATTCGGACGGGATTGGTTTTCTCAGAGGATTTTTGAGTTTGCTGAAAAACAGTAGGTAATTTGCTCTGGAATTATCACAGAGGTTGTGAGAGGAAAACACAGACATGGCAGATTCAGACAGGATTAAAATCAAGTACGACCCCCTGTAAAACTAGTCCCGTCCAAATAGGGCTTATGAATCATTTTCAAAATCATGGGTAATGTGGTTTTTAACCAGGAATTTCTGCTGTTAAATATGATTGCTTTCAAATGTTTAAATAATGCAGCTCAGTTTCAACAAAAGCATAAAACATCCATTTATAGCTTACGGTAGCTCTGTTTTTAAGTGTCTGTATTGTATTGATAAAAAAAATCAGTTGAACAAATAAATAAATTTTGACTCCTGTTACAGTTACACTCTATGACTTACATTATTTAAACTAAGACAGCTGAAACTGTCAAAATATCTATAGAGTAAATGAGAACAGTTTTCATCTTTAGGTGACTTTTTTTTTTCTAGTTTCTGTACTGAATGTCTATGAGGACTTAAAGCTTACCAATATTTCTTCTGCATTGCCATCGCTCACAGAAAGTCCATTGAGCTGCTGTTGAATCTGTCCGACTGACGGGAGGTCCCTCTCTGGAATGAACCAATCCTGATCCTCCTCATCCAACATCTCTTGGAAACAGCGCTCCAAAAACTCCTGCTCAAGCAATTCCTCCTCCACCTTGGGTACAAACAAATAAGGGTTAAAGTTCCTGTCCAAGTTTATTTAACAAAAGAACAATGCATAACATGCACAATGTTACGTTCTACAATTTAGCAACTCAAGAGCCACAAAGTGCTATCCAAAAATAGCGAACACTAACACACACCTCAGGAGAAAGTACAAAACCCATCCTGATCAACTGCTGAGTTTGTGTTTTCGAAAAGTATGGGCTTGAAAAGGCTGTGCACAGACCTGCCGATTGTATTCCTCCTCATTCTCCATCCACATGTACTCTGCGAAGGGGTTTGACTCGTTCTCTGCATGCCCATTGGATACTGTGTCTTTCCCCTCACTCCCTGGAACTCCGCTGCCCGGCATCTTACCTATGTCAGCTCCGTTCATTTCTGCTGGCTCTAAAAAAAAAATAAAAATAATTACATATTAAAAAAATATAGATTTTAGGGATGTATAATAGAGAAATCACATGATACTGATGGAAACAAATTCAAAAGATTTTTTTCTTGTCATTCTACATTTACTGTATACATCTATTCTCCTATTTGATCATGTTCGGTGCTTTGCACTATATAAATAAAAGTTATTGATTGATTGATTGATTGATTGATTGATTGATTGATTAAAAAAAACTGAACTAAATACCCAACTAATCTAATTAGACTGTACAAGAGACACAAACTAAAAAGTGAACAACACCTAAATACGATGAAATGTAAATATATAATTAAGTCATACACATATACACTACTATTTAAAGATTTGCTAAATATTTATTCATGTTTTTGAACATTAAACAACATCGCTGCGATTATTTGATCAAAATACAGTAAACAGTAGTATTGTCAATTTAAAATAGCTTAATTTAAATTAATTGTTTTGGGTTTTTTTTACTATCCATTTACTATTGGTATTTATTCCAGTGATGTGAATGGTAAATAAGAAATAAAAATGAAGAATAAAGGAGTATTTCACAATACTTTGTTAGGATTAGAATTGAGTAAAAAAAAAAAGTTGATAAAAATAAATTGACAAAAATAAAAACAAAGCTGCTGAAAAAGACACAAAGTGAGCAGATGTTTATATATTGTAACGCTTAAGACAACAGCATAAAGCATGTCATGACAAACACCACCACACACCTTCTCACTGTGTACATGGACTACTGTTCCTTAATGCAATGTTTATTCATCGAAAAATAAATTAGTACGAAAATAAAACACACTAACAATAAAAGTAATGCACATTTCCAAATGTATACTAATAATTGTTTTTGGTACAAGTTTCTCTGATTTGGAGTTGATTTTGGCAATAAACTATGCATTCTTGCATGATTTAAACCCATACAAATCTGAACACAACCAAACAGAACTCAAAACACATGCCTGTTAGCTATCAGCTGCTAATGTTTGCAGTAATATCTGCTGTAAACACTAGAGCAGGGTTTCAAACTCAGTTCCCAGAGTTTAGATGCAACCCTAATTAAACACACCTGATCCTACTACACAAGTCCTTCAGTTTTAATTGAAAACTGCATAATATGTGTGTTGGAGCAGTGTAGGAAATAAACTCTGCAGATTTCCGGCCCTCCAGGAACTGATTTTGACACCCCTGCTTTGGGACAACATATTAAACTGTTAATTTCAGACAATATTCAAAAAGATTACTTTGTTATGTATTATTCATGTTCAACAGGTATACACTAGCCTACTGAATGTTTCCCCCCCCCCCCTCAATCAGCTGTTTACACACATTGATTGTGCCTGAAACCTGAAGCTGAATGCTGCCTTTCACAAAGTATGTACATTACACACACAGACAGAAAGGCATTAAAGCTGAACAATCTGTGAAATAATGCCTGTACCATTAAAAGAGAGCAAGCAATATGCAGTGTACTCCGTTCATAGCATTTTCATTTGCAACTACCACAAACCCACAGAACATTTGTGGCCGTCTGGCTAATGTGTGTTAAGTTGGTGTATGAGAGATAAGAAATTTAAGGCTTAATAGCAGTGACATCACTGGAGGAAATGAGCTCATCTGTAAGTGATGACATGAGAGGATGAGCTACTAAGAGATCTACAGGTACAGGGGCTTTAAACACTCTCTCTCTCACACACACACACACCTGACAGGTAATAGCAAACAGAGACCATAAAAAATGATGTTTAATAGTAACTGTATATGTATGTTATGGATTAAAACAATGTTGAAATGTTTAATGTTTTTCTTTTGTGTTGAGTTTGCAGCATTGGTTAGCTTTAAAAATTATTCTCAGCTTCATTCCCAAAACTGTGCTACAAAATGCTTTTGAATCTCCGCTTGCCCTCATTTTTAAATATGGGACAAGGCCTAATCCCAAGCATCTATGTATATTATCATAGTCCATCGTCATAAACAGTTTATTAAAACTACAGTGTCCTACACTCTACTGTTTTATGGCATTTTATTGCCACTAAGAAATACAATGTTCAAAGGTATTAGGTCAACAAAAAACACTTGAGTTGAGATTACAGAGAGAGTAAAAGTTTATCAACCCACTTGTCAACCCATCCAATAACTACAGATTCAAGATTTCTCTCTCACACCTACAGTGCAAGAAAAGCAGTTAGGTCTGGACAAGTGGATCGATTCAAGGGAGCTAATCATAGCAGTGGTTATACAAGTAACATGCTGCTCATCACTGTTTTAAGGGAAGATGTGTGGGACTGCAAGAAAAAGAAAAAACAACAACAACACGCTACTGCATGCGTGTTTATAGGAACACCACAGTCAGAAATATCAAAACAAAAGACTAGACACAGCTAACCTTCCTTCTAGACAAGCATTCTGATATGAGGCACTGGCAGATAAACAAAAAAAGTAACGTTAAACGACAAATAATAAAAACTGCACTTTCAACATAACTAGTCTCAACATAAAAGCAGCAAAACGCCACCATGTAAACTAACTATCCGTCACACAGTTTCCTGCACGCACTTTATAAACACTCTTAAACCAATTATGTAATCCACTTTTGCAGTATTACACCGAGAAAAGCAGGATAATTTAGGAGGACAAACAAATAGCTCTCAGCAACACGAATATACTGTCAGGGCAGGACAAAACACGTAACAATTAACTGACAAGAAAGGTCGCGTTGAGAAATGCAATGACAGCCCAAGTGGGCCACAACAACCCCCTGACATGACATTAGAGTAACGTTAATCTGTTTATCTAGAACTTCACACACAAAGTAAAGCAGGAGTAAAGCAATCAAAATGTACGTGCAACCAAAAGAGAATCAGTTTTCACGGCCATGTTTGCCGTCGCTTTTTAGACATTTAGACAGCGTCCAGTCAATGACAGAGACGTAGTGAAGTCTGGTCGAGACGTGCAAATACACACACACACACACACACACACCGAGAGGAAAACAGTACAAGCTAAATACCGATCGATAACCGTGCAAATGTCGTACCTGGCATTGCTGGCGCTTATAATGTCCGTCAGATCTCGCGGAAAGCTTCAGTTAACACTGTACGGAATGATTAATCCCTAATTTGCAAGGTAGTTGAGCTGAGATGAGATGGCTGACTGCCATTAGAGAAACAACATATTACGAGCAAGATGGTCATGTGGTTCCTGCTTAAACAAACATGCACCAACCCTCCTCCCTCTGTGCTCGTCTCTTTCAAAAACAAACGAGTTTATAAAAAAACAAAACAAAAATGCAGTAACCGATCGTTTGATAATGCGGCATATTTATTAAAGTATGCACAAAAAGTGAACAGATTTTAAGACATGCTAATTATGTTATTTAGAAACTGAACAACAACAACAACAACAACCCTAATCTAATTCAGTAAAACTCACAAGCTACTTTGAACAATGTGTGACAGTGTTTATAAATAATATACAATGTATTTAATTCAGGTGCAGAACACCACGCTTGATAAAGTACTAATATATAATATAGTAAGCCAGAATCATTCCAGCGAATCGGTTCCTTTGAGCAGTTGGTTTTCAAAGAACTGATTACACACACACACACACACACACACACACACACACACAGTTGTACTTAGTTACGTAAGTGCGTTATAACCTGACTCCTGACACCCCAGCCTGGGATACATGTACAGGCAAAAACTGCGGGTTTATTAATATTATCATTATTATTATTCATCAATATATGCCGTGTTAAAAACGTTTTTAAGGCTTCATGTGTCTTGTTTTTTTTCCACCCATAACTATTACAATAGCATACAATAGCTAATCCTACACATCTATCAAATGTTCTTTCTGCTCATAATGAATCATGAACGAATCGTTTTGTAGTTCATCGAAACGATTCGAACCAACAGAAAGATTCATTATTAAGGGACGTCGAAGTTTCTTCGTTTCTTTTAACTTACACACAAACTCTCGCTTATTATTTATTTTTATTTTTTCATTTTATTCACCCGAGCGACATTTTTTTTTTATTTCCGCCATCATTTTACCTTATTTATGAAATATGCAGTAGGCTAATGTTTTCTGGAATAACATCAGCTTATGGCATGGCATTGCTTAAAAATAAAGAACTGCTTGAAACAAGTTGATGCAGGAAAACGAAATGTGTGTGCATGCAAATGACAGGCTTGTTTTCCAAAATGTTAATATGAAGCTAAGCAAGAAAAATTGTCATTCCCATTTTCATCATCAATGTCAAATTCGGAGAAAAAGTAACACAAAACCGTTTTATAATGTGATTTATACTGATCCCGTATTCCTATTGTGTAATGTTTTGTAACTGTTATTATTCTCTACTTACTTTTAGTAAAATCCTCCGATGATCGATGGTAACTACATCAAACAAACAGACCTGAGGAAAAAATTCTGTAGAAAAGATAGCCAGGACGCGGGCCAGTATCTGGTATTCAACCAGATTGATTGACTTGTAAAAAATTTGAGGATACACTGGAAAAGTCTCGACAGATAAACCGTGTCGCTTTGTCTTGATGTTTTCAATGTGCTGCGTAAATCACCAAATGTGCTTGTCACGTGACCACAGCTGATCACACTCACAGCTCATTGATTGGAGATGTCTGCGTTTTGTTGCATTTTATAAGTTATAATTTTTTATAAATAACGTTGTTTGCAAATTGGAGGTGGACTTTTGTCAATTTCAGCATAACAAAGACCAGGCACTATTTATGTATTTTATTATTATTATTATTATTATTTTACGTCTTTATTTGTTGAGTGGGTGAAATGTTTTTTTTTTACTTGCTATATGTACCTCTTCTTTAGTGAAGTGTTACGTTTAAAAAAAAAAATAATAATAATACTTATTCTTTTGGTGTCTAAGATGTAGCTACAACTTGACCAAGATTTCGTAGCTCAAGAGGTTATTTTGGTGTCCAGGAGGTGGCGTAATATTAAAAACGTTTAAGAAATGTATCAATATCTGCTGGGGGGGGGAAAGACCGTGTAGTTGCATTAATACTTTATGTATTATGTTACATTTAGTAACACACAGGATAGTTTTTCTAGGATCATACATTTAAAAATTAAACAGGTTTAATGCTTCAGTTACACTAAATAACTCTTAAATGTTAAGCATTCTTTGTTGGACAGGCCTCGTGCATAGGTGCATTTATGTTTCGTGTTAAGAAGTGAGACTTGCTGACAACGTAAACATCATTTGAAGCAGCTGTCTTCATTATTTCCTGTGATTTCTTAATATTCCATCATTACTAAGATTGCTGGACTCTGAATGTGTGCTTCAAAGCACCTCTGCTCAATGCTGATTTGCTAGAAGAAGGCCTTGATGTTTACACAGCTTAGTCATTTAATGGAGATGTCATTTGAATACTTAAGTTAGACAAGATTCTCATTGCACAAACAAACCTATCTGATTTAATTTGTTCTCCAAAATTCTCAACTGCCCAAAAAGCAGTTCACCAAATGCTGCTTCTCCCAGGGATTTGTTCCTATTGTACTACTTATTTCCTGACAGTATGAGAATGTAATTATTTTTGAAAACCACCCTGACATTGGGTTCCCATGTCCTAAGGTCCTTCAGCCTTTTCCAGTCTGGTCTTTTCGGTCTCTTATGGGGGGGGTGGATTTTGATAGTGTGGCTGTAGTCATTTAGTAAAATCAGGCATTACAATAGAGTTAACTTGGGAGTGTCAATGAAAATAGCAGTGTGTGTGTGTGTGTGTGTGTGACTGAGGTCAGAGGAGTGGACCCACCTTTTCCTCAAGTACAGACAACAGTCACAGGAAAGGCGAGGGGTGGAAGGCATATATTCATGTGTATAGTACTTACACACATGGCATTTGTGCATTCATGCTCATATTACAAGAGGTCTACTGATAAATAATACAATTTAGATGAGCGGCAGAATTAATATCTAAAATAAATGCAAATCTTTCAACAGATGAAAAAAAAGCTAGAAGATGACATTTTGTCATTGTAACTGCTAAAGAAAGTTCGACACTTAGCAAGGTTATGGGCAGCCCTTTTAAAAGCGGAAGGGTGGTGTATGAAAGAGGAAGCTTTAGGGTGTGTTCGTGATCAGAGCCAAAGCACTTCCTGGTTCAGTGTGCAGCACGACTAGCTTTGTCGGGGGTTGTTCACTTCCTCTTCACTCACTTGGTTGCTTCCTGTCTGACCAAGAAAGCAATGTGTGGTCTGGAGTGTTTATACATAGCCTGGTCAGAATATTCTGGAGTGGGTCAGCAGATAGTTATGAATGGATACTCCAAATTACATGTGAGTGTCAGTAAAAATAGGAAAGTGAAAAAGTACCTTTGTGAGAGATTGGGCCTGGTGGCTTATGAAGGCAAATGCCATTGGTAATGTGGTCCAGACAGAGAAAAACAGAAAAATATGGATTCATAAGTTTTCTTGTTAAAGAGAAATGGCTAGATGGAGAGTACTTTTTTGAGCGACTCTTCCACCATTCAACTATGAGCTCCACTAAAATCTACTAATTTCACAAAAGTACTGGCAACAGGAATTTTGCTTAAGGTGGAGTATGCTATTTGTATGTCCATAGAAGGTCTGTTCGGGAAATCACAGTATAATGAATAATAAACAACCAGAAACATTTCAGTTATGATATGCCCAATTTTATTTGAGTATTTGACTTCATATAGATTACAAAAAATAGAAAAATCTATTTACATATTTATGTGGTTAATAAAAATACCCTGCAACTGTATTTTTGGTATACTAAACTGGTAAATTGGCAAATTGGAACTAGTTTTGTACTTAATGTACTTTAATTGTGCAGATGCAGAACTTTATACTGAAGTATATTTGATTGTGTAAAACACATTTTAAACTTAATATTATAAAATGTGCATTTTGCACAGGTAGTAATCTAATAAAGTTTAATTATAATTTATTATATCAGTGAGTCTTAATGAGCAATGTCAGTTAATATGTTAATAGATTTGAACTATAGAAAAAATGCATTTTAAATATATTGTTTTTTTACTGGGGTACTTTTACAAGTAAATTATATGAATAATTTAAATACATTTAAAGTGAAAAATATATTTAACAAGGAAATACATATAATTTTACTGTTAGGAAGCGGACAGACAACAATGCTTGTGATAATAACAGAAGGTTTATTAAACAGAAGATCTTCGCAGACAGCGGAATATCAGGTAAACAGAAGTAACAGATCCAAATCAAACTCAGAGATAAACAAACTGAAAGTCCTTCTTCCTTTCCAGGGATACGTTGGAGCCCAGACATCAAACACACACCGAACACCACAATGACGAACTGAAGACTGGGAGCAGACGTAGGACTTCTGGAAACACACAGGGATCTTCACGGAGCAGACAGAGGCGAACAGGTAAGTATCTCAATGTGATGAAGACAATGAGAGAGTCCACTTACGAATAACGAGCTCGGACAGTGACTGTGGCTGTGTGAGGTGCTTATATGTGGTGGTGGTGATTGAAATCAGGTGTGGCTTGTAAGAACTCAGGTGACTGTGAACGGGGAAGGGGCGTGTCGGTGGAGCCTGGTGTGGATGTAACATTTACAGTAAAAAAGCCTGCCTATGTTTTAAGTAAAATAGTAATAAAAAACTTTTGTGTACGAAGCTATTTATTGTTTTGGTTTGTTAATTTTTACTTATATGTACACTGGAACGTTTATGTGTCATTCCAGATTTAGTTTTTTGTTTGTTTTTTAAGCTTTATTTTAGTGTCGTGCAGCGTTAAGCTTTATTAGTAGTAATAGTTTTAGCACTCAACTTATTTGAGTTATTGCCAAGGCAACCCTTCTAAGTTTTTTTCTGAAGCTTTTAAGTTCAAGTGCTTAATTTAATAATCATATTTAAGTTTAGTTTAGTTTTAGGTTTGCTCTGGGTAGACATTAGTGTCGTGTGTTTTACCCTGGTGGTGTTTGATGTTTGTAACACTGTCTCTGTCAGTAGTTTGATACAAATACATAAAATATAAAATCCGTGTAAATGTCTTTTACAATTCCAGGTCAGGTATTTGAAGAAACCCCTGGATATTTGAAACATCTCTGAGTTGTAACCTCTTACATGTTTGTGCTAAAGGAGAACCACCCACCAGCTCTCTGTAAGAACAGCATAATGCACCCCAGAATTGTGACCATGGCTTTTTTGTGAGCTGTACTGTTGTGTTTATCCGTGTGTGAATTTCTTGTTAGAATAGTGGCCTTGAGTGTGCATTCAAGAACATTTTCAATAAGCAGGTCAGACTAATGGAATACAGATGAGCTGGATTTATATGAAATATTTTGTATATTGAACAGTTTAAACTGTCTGAGATTATTGCCGTTTTTAACATTTGTTGGGAGTACAGGGTGTACAGCAAGAGTGAGTGAGAGAAGACAGAAAGAAAAGAAAAAATGGTGAGGAAGAAGAAAGAGTTGGATGCAGGGGGTGGGCAGGAGGAAAAGAAGGGGAACAGGAGAAGGGGGGTTGGATGACTTAATCAGTGCACGCTGCCACTCCAAATACTCCCCACCCTCTCTCTCTCTCTCTCACACACCGATACACACTGATTGAATCTGTGTCAGTATGAAGTCAGA
>JAUCMS010000055.1:10336209-10346789 GCA_032357445.1 Enteromius radiatus
ATTACTAAATCATTTGACATATAGTCATGTTTTGTAAATGATTAGTTCATCATTAACTAATCACTTGTAAATGACTTAATAAAACATACTTAAATTGCTAGTGTATCACTTATTAATTTCTTATGAATATTTTGTAAAGGATTAGTTGATCATTTACTAATCACTTATGAATGCCTTGCAACTGAACGTTATTATAAAGTGTTACCAATATTCTTTTAAAAGGTTCTTTATAACACCATGAAGGCTGTATATACTGTATATAATATATAGCACTGCCAAAACATGAAACCTCATAAAAAGGGTTCTATTACATACAAAAAATGGTTCTGCTGTTGTGACAGTTATATTCTCTTGACATAACTTGGGTAAGTCTTTGGGACTTGTAGCTTGTTTCACCTTGATCCAGACCAAGCTTTGTGCTGAGGTTTAATATTAAGTGTCAGGGGGTTTATGCAGTTGGAGGAAGTATTGCCACACCTGTCATGGTCAATATGCTGGTTGGCATCATACATGCAGAAGGGCTTCTCAATAGTGGTGCACTCAGTCATGAACTCAATGGAGCCGCCTGTGTCCGCAGAGATGTCGCAAATGGCCAAGAACCTGAAATTCAGAGAATCGAATGTGTTGTTTTCTCAAAAAGAAAATAAAAAAAACTTTATAAAAGCCATCCTTTATGATACTTTAACATTAGAAGCTCACTTGTGAGGAAGAGCAGGGCAGCCGTGATCAGGTGATGATGATGCAGATATGACGGGTCTAATCAGTCGTTGGGCATCCAGTCGCCGCAGCAGTCTGGGTGTGTGAGGGTCCCAGTATATGCCGTTTATCAGGCAGGTTGTGTGAGGGGCCACCTGTGTAAATACAAAACGCATTTCAGTCATGTTTGTTTTTCCAGACACTCTTTCATTCAATTCCAAATTATGTGAATTTTCAATGAAACTAGATTTTGCCTGCGATTGAGGTAAATGCATTAAAGGAATAGTTCACCTAGAAATTAAAATTTGTTGAAAATGTACTTACTCTCACGCATTCTCTAGCACTTCCTCACTTGCACACTGATGCAGTGAATGGGTGCCGTCAGAATGAGCGTTCAAACAGCTGATAAAAACATCCCAATAAACCACAAGTAATCCACACCACTCCAGTCCATCAATTCACATCACTACTACATCACACATACTGATTCAACCAACTATTTCACTGAAGAAAGCAATATTTCATAGATATTTGCTGGAAGCAACAGTTGCGGTGTTAAAGTAAAAATGTCTTATTGATGGATTTAATACAAACATGCTTTTTTTCTACTTCTCAAGAAATCAATTGATGGACTGGAGATTATTGTGGTGTTTTTAACCCATCCACTGCAAAGAATCCATTGTTGAGCAAGTGATATAATGCTGAATTTCTCCAAATCTGTCCACTTCAGCTGCAACAATCAACAATCAGCTGCCTAGTATTTACTTACTGTCTCCCTGAAGTGTGACGTGTAAAGCTCAGGATGGTTTTCATACTCCAGGGGGTCATAGAGTCTGTCGCTCTTTCTTATCAGATGGTGGTGTCTGCTGATCACTGTGGCATACACTTTGGTCATGTCTGCAAAGACAATTAGCATGAATCAATTAGCATGCACAGCAAAATGTTGATTACGGCAAACACCACAGGTGCAAGTAAAGTTCCTATGTGTAATCATAAAAAAAAAAATCAATACAAGAAGTACCTCCACTCTCTGAGACTTCTTTCAACTCGTGAGGCTCCACGTACTCACAGGGGAGCTCGTTGAATATGTCTTGGGCACCCTGAAGAGGATGCATTTTCATTTTTATAATACTAAGCATTTCTTCTAATGCTTCTCTGTTTTTAAATGTAAACATTTGCTACATCGACATGAGGCACTTAGAGAATCTCATAAAACAATTTACACAATAAACGCACACTTACCTTGGACACATTGCCAGTGCCAGTGAACACAAATGTGAGAGGACCAATGGACTTGGGCATCAGACCTAACGATATTTCATACCCGCAATCCCTCACTGCCTGGATGGCCTGGCTGACGTTTCTGTAGTTGTGTGCCATACCAATGTGCTGTCAGACGACAAATATGAACAAACATGCCTAAAAATAGCAGTTTTAAATCCTGAAAATGAACTAATAAATTGACTAAACGAAGAACCAATAAATTAGTACCATGCATAATAGTGTAAGTAGCAATTCAAAAGTAGACATTATAATAGTTGTGCAATTCACAAACAAATACCATGAATGGGGTGTGGTGTCCAAGGGCAAGAAAGCGCAGGCCTAGGCCGTGTAAAATGTTAATCATTCCTGTGAAAAATACAGACGTTATGTTTAACATGTCAAACCAGAAATGATCTCAGAATTTTACATTTTGCCTGAACTCTTTTTAAACTGATTATACATCAACAAAAAGGTCCCATACCAGCAACACCTGCCCACTGCCCAAATGCTACAATTCTGTAGCCATTAGGATCCACCATTTTTTCATAATCAATGAGTCGAACTTCCTAAAAAGGGAAGGATATGATGACACATGAGTGTCTTGTGAAAGCTGCTTGTCCTGAATAAACATTTCCAAAAACATGACGCTAGAGAGAGTATTGCAGTTGGCTTTTCGGTGTAAACACTGTCCTTGACCGGGTGATTCTACAAAGAGACTTTCACCTTTTTAAGAAGGTCGTCTAGGAGCCCCATGTTTGCCTCTTGTGCTTTAATTGTGTGGGAGAAGAAGGCATAGGTCTTATGGGGGTACACCTTCTCCTCCGGGGGCCTTTTCACACCGATGATGAGAGACGCCTCTGAGATGTCCTCCTGGATAATAGCGCCTGCTTTTTCATAGTACTGAAAACAGAAACAGTATTCAGAATTCTACTCAATATGATTTTCATTCATGCAATAAGATTTTCATTCATGCAAATACCAGAAACAATAAGTGGGAAAGGACACATTAAGAGTCCCAAAAAGGAGAACAAACAAAGAAATGCATTAAAGTATATAGGGATTATCTACAACTCCCTTTGATAACATTTTAGTTTACCATTTGTTTTTATCTATAAATCATTTAATTGCATGGTTTAGCTTATTATATAATTAAATAAATATTAAAATATTAAATAAGCAACATATATCAATGCATTCATTTGATAAATTATGACACTGACAATGAAAAATAAAATATGATTTATATATTCACATCAACGCTGAAGAACTAAAAGATATATTACAAATCATTTAAAATGCAAATTAGTGCTGTCAAACGATAGATAAATTGTTTTGTTTTTTTACATTATCTACTGTACATGTGTGTACTGTGTATATTTATTATAAATATATAAAGACACACACAGCATATATTTTTAAAAAATATTTACAGGTATATATTTAGTCATATAAATATATATAAAAAATTCTTATATATATACACACGTGTATATATATATAAATAATGTAAACAAAAATGTTTATTTTGGATGCGATTAATCAAGAAATTAAATTTTATCAATTTAATTTTGTCATTTTGTAGGATTCTTAAATAGAAAGTTCACAAGAACAACATTTGTTCTCCCAGTTTTAATCTATTTAAATGGATTCTGCTGCATTCTGAGCTATTTAAACAGTTAAGGTGTAGGATTCTCATGCTAAACAAGGCTGAAGTTTGAATTCTGTAACAAATACACTCTTTGTCAAGTTTTGGAAAGTTACTACTCTATAGGTACTCACGACAACATGAGTGAACTGTATGTGAAGTTCCCTTTAATGCATCCCATCAACAATTGATAACACACAATACAAAAATGAACACTGCTAACTACTCTGTATACAGAAAATAATTGAGTGACTCACTCTGTCGTGGATGGCCCGTCTGTTGGAGGGCTGGACGAGCACCTTATGCCCAGCTGCTGTGATCTCCTTGATGTGTCGTGGGGCCAGAGGAGCACGTCTCTCCCAAACGTTGACATCCTCGCGGCGGATGGCTATGACGCTCTTGTGATTCTGCTGGTGATGCTGGAACCTCAGCTGACAGCATAAACAGCCCCTAAAGCTTCGGCCCTGGCTCCTCACGAAACGCAGCATGACTGCGTCCAAACACACAGGTTACAACAACTACACACATCTGAAAATTACACCTGAGGAGTGCTGAGAGTGAGAGTTCTGAAGTAAAAAAAAAGAGATCCCAGAAACCCAGTCTATGGTTTGCAAAGGAGAGGATTGCATTTGAACAAAGTCAAGTCAGTTTTATTTTCACATTGCTTTTTAAATTGCTTAAAATATTAACTGAAAAAATTAAATCTGATATTTAATCTGACATATAAATTTTTAATTATAAAACAGATTAAATAAAAATAAAGTTCAACAATAATTTTGCTCCTATTCACATCCTGCTGTTTAATTAGCAACAACAAATGCACACACTGTACTCCTTTGTGCTCCTTTTAAACTTCAGTTCAAAGAACATGTGACAGGATCACATAAAAGCTGTAGTAAACTGACAGAACCTGGAATGTGGTTTGCATTCACTAGGGAAAAAAAACAATGTAATGCATTGCACACCAAGCTGTTAGTAAAACAATGAATCGTTTTAAATGTTAGTACTACTGTACAGAATATGCATGTACATAAGCCCAGAGTTAAATTAATTAAACTTTTTACTTGAGTGAATATTTCTCACAGGGAGGATATTCTTTAAAGTATGACCTTTTTATAATCAGTCAGTAAATATATAGTTATTTTAAGCAAATTAGTAGGCTATTTAAATAACATAAAACGATTTAATGACACTAAAACATATAATTCACATGTGACAATACCCCAACGTGATATTTATGAAAAATACCATGAACCTTTCAGCTAAAAAGATCGTTTTAGTTTGAAACCAACATTGAAAACCACTGTGAGAAATATTCACGTAGACATTTTGCCTCAAAACCTCAGAGTTACTGAGAAACAGCCCTGTAGTGTTGACTTCCTGCTGTTTAGAAGCAACAAGTGATTGACTGCATGCAGTTTTTCTGATACGTACCTGTACCTTAAGATTTAAGCAGTTTCCTAGCACCTACAACGTGGCACCGGCTGAATAATCACATTAACGCAGTGTGAAATACACAGGAGGTTTATATATAAACTGCCGCCGCAGCTCTTATGAGTGAATGTGTCGCGTAAACGTTATTGACGGAAGAATAACGCCACGGGATTGACCTGTCTCAAGACTTCAGGCAAATAATGTGGCGCTAACCAGACCTATCCATGAGGTATAGATTACAGCACAGATATTTGTTTCTGCATGGAATGCGTCTCCGCTTCAGTGAAGTAATCTGAGCCCTGGATTAGCTCCCACCAATCCGGACACAGAACGCGGATCTGCCTCCTCGCGTGCCCTTGACGTCGCGTCGCAGCTTTATGACCGAGCAGCGTAAGGAAGCAGGCCCCGCCTCTTTCGCGCGCTTCTACAAATACTGTGGCGCAAGGAGCGATGAGGTAAAATCAGTTTTTTGTTTCGTCGGTCATTAAGTTCACAAAAAATATTTTGCCATGTTATTATTAAATCGAAAACAGATTAAATATATTTAAAGTTCCGGAAGGAAATAAGATGCATTTCAATACTGTTATAATAATACCACACTAACGTTTTTACAGAGATTTTGGTTATTTGTAAGACCAGGCTTGGAGATCAGATTACCGACAAAAAACAGCTTGGCCAGGGAGCAAAGACCAACAAACCAATATTCTTAAAGTTTTAGCCCTTTGTTCGGTGTTAATACAAATTTTTACAGTCGTTTTCTGTCGGCTGTGAACGAGAATCAGAATATAACACGAAACCGAGTGTAGATGTAGGAAATAGAAATGTTTTTTGACCGTAAGACAAATCAAAATTCGGTAACCTAACCTAATTTAAAAAATAATAATTATTATTTTGGGATGGGGGCCTTCCTTAAGTTGTCTTACTGTATATAGGCTATATATATATATATATATATATATATATATATATATATATAAAAAAGTAAAATAGAATAATAGAAACCTTAAAATGTGCAGTTACAAAAAATGTGCAAAGGTTGAATTGGGATAACAGGGATTTCTTTTTAAGCGTTTACAGAATATTAAGATAATATTATTTTGGGAGCTGTTCAGTCTTGTGGTGCTGAAGTAGTTTATGGCCCCACCCCATTACAAAAATGCCTTGTTATTTATTAACGATTTAAACCAAATTGATTAACTATTTAGGCCATTGACGATTTAAACCAAATCACTGGCGTTTATATTCCAATGAATCCCAATATAAATCACTAATACAAGCTCTTTTTAAACATATTAATACATTATATATAAAATAATGATATAGCCTAAGCAACGTTTTTAAATCTGACCAATTGCAGCTAAGCTTTGGCAACTTTTTGGCAGCCTGTTTAATTGCAGTGGTCTCTTTCCCATACATAAAATATAAATCTACCGGTTATAGATACTATATAGTTCCCTAATACTAAATATATTTCCGCTTTTTAGTTTCGTCCACCAGAGGGGGTTTTTTCTCTTCATAATGTGCGCTCAGTATCTTCACAGATATAGCCTGCTAAATTCTGCAATTCTATTAGTGAATTATGATACTGATCATCTTAGTTAAACTGAAAAATAAAATAACCATCACTGCATAGACCCCATTGCTCGACAAGAGAGAAAGATTTGATATATTAAGCTATTTCCAAGATTTAAAAAAAAAACACTCGTCTTAAAAACGCATTCTGCTTGTATTCACAAAGAAAAAAATATATAGCATAAGATATGTTTTATTTATTTTGATTCCCTACCCCCTTTATCATATGTTTTATAATCTTTTTGACAGATCAGATGTCATTGGAAATTTACAACAAACCTTGCATATATATTCACATTGATTTAACAAAACGTTTACAGTTGGCAAACAGTATAGCTAATACAAATAACTGTATAAATAATAAACACATAAAATGGGGTTTAAAATACACAGCGGTCACGAGAATTAATGTTCCATATACGGGTTTCGATTACTCTCTTTAAGTTAATGACAACAGTACAGTTTCAAATAAATAAGACTGTCGTTATACCCTGAGAGTAAAAAAAAAATCATGTCATAATCTACCATTCACAGACGAGCTTCAACAAAGATGACGGTCGCTCAAAACCATACAAATAATAATAAAAATACATTTAAAAAAATAAAACGTTGCATGCGCGATTCGACTTTTTCTCTTTCCCGGGACGCAGAGGAGTTTTACTGCGCCTCCAGGCTCGCAGTGGGGGTCGATGGAGAGTGGGGTCCCGGGGAAATGTCGTGCAGTTTCCTAATGTGTTTCTTAAGATCAAAGTTCCTGCAGAAACCCTTGCCGCATGTCGGACAGGTGAAAGGCTTCTTGTCGTTGTGCGTGTGCATGTGAAATGTGAGGTTGTACACCTGGTGGAAGGCTTTGTTGCAGATATTGCACTTGAACTGTTTTTCTCCGCTGTGGGTCAGTTTGTGGTTTTTGTAGTTTCCTTGAAATAAAATAAAAAAAAATGTTAGAGGCTAATCTCAAAAACATGTCAGAAAAATAATATTATCTATCTATCTATCTATCTATCTATCTATCTATCTATCTATCTATCTATCTATCTATCTATCTATCTATCTATCTGTCTATCTATTGTTGTTTGTGTAATTTACACGATGAATGCAAAATATAAAATCCCTTCTAGAACAGCTACCTTTCTGATGAAATCCTTTGCCGCAGAATTCACAAATGAAGGGTTTGTACCCCGCGTGAATTCGTGTGTGAGTGTTGAGAGTTGAACTTCGGTTGAAAGCTTTGCCACATTGGTTGCATTTATGCGGTTTTTCCTGCAAACAAATGGAGAAGACACGTTATCACACACAATGAAGCTAAAGCTATTGCTGACTGTAAATAAACGGGATGCTGAAATGATGTATTTCAAACGAAATTAGAATTATTATTATTATTATTAGCCTATTATAAGACCTGTTCCTATTGAAATTTGTTAATTTTATCATTATTGTATCCTTTTTAAAACTTTAACCATTATCTGAATAAAAATTAAAAAACTTAAGAAATAGCCTACGTTTAGGCAAAATATACAAGCTTGCTTTTATTCCGTATTATTCTCATTTTTAGGTCTATATTTGAAAATAGCATAAAACAGACATTTATTCATTTTGAATGATAAAATGCGTTTATAGGATTTAGCAATAAAATAGCAGCTTCTTCACTGTAAAAAAATATTTTTCAAAGATGTAAATAAAACAAATATTAATAAAGTAGAATACGTTTTACAAGAAAAGACTATTTCAGTTTTATCTACTTCGAAATTTTTACATTTGAATTCAATGTTCTACTTGCCGTGTCTTTTTTTTGAATTTGTTAGCAAACTAAAATTGTTTCTACACAGCTTTTGCGTGTATGTTAATAAATCGATTTGAGATTTTACACCAGCAGCAGGAATATGATTTCTATAGCTAATTATTTGTAAAATCCTGATTTACCTGAGTGTGGATGATTTTATGGCGACACAGAGTGCTCGCTTGTCTGAATCCTTTGCCGCAGACTTTGCAGACGAACGGTCTGGCGCCCGTGTGAACCGGCATGTGACGCGTTAAATTATAGTGCGCGTTGAACACCTGAAAATTGCAAATCGGGTTAAAAAAAGTGCAGGATGCAATCTGTGCTAAAACAGAAGATCGAGGTCGTTCGTCTCACCTTGCCACAAACTTCACAGGTGAACACCTTTGGTTTGGTTTGGGGAGAGGCGCCGTTTAATTTGGCCGCGGAGTTCTTGAACAGCTTCTCGGACAAGATGTGCGCGCTCTCCTTCATGTAATGGTGCAGGTGAGAGTGAGAAAGCTCCTTAAAAGACGCGCCGGGAGGAGCACACCTGTCCGGTTTGCTCTTCTCCGAGGAAAACAGGCTTTTCTGGCGCGCGTGCAGCGGCGCGTTGAGAAGGTACGACGCCATGGGGTGCAGGTTCACCAGACCCGCGTGAGGCGCACACGCACTTTCCCCGCAGTTCAGGTAACAGACGGCGGCGCCCATGGCGTGGAAGGACGCCTGGTTGACGACGCGCGGTCGAAAGAGTTTGTACTGTCCTATGGCCGACTGCGTCGCGTCTAGCTGCTCGTTCTTGTAATTCAAGCCGATGCTCAGCAGCTCGCTCGCGTTGTAGGAAAACGCGTCAGGGTGGTCTAATCCATTGACTTGAAGTTTATGAGACGGCTCGCAGGCGAGCGGCATGAGGGGGATCATGCAGTGCAGCGGCGCGGGAGACTGCTTGGGCTCCGCTTTCCCCGCGGGAGCGTGGAGCAAGTTCGGGAACGGTATCGACTTTGGCTCGGGCGTCCTGGCCATAATCCTTTCGATCGAAAAAGCGAGTGGTTTGGAGCTCGCCATCATGCTTGCTCCCGTCGAAGCCGAAGGGGCGCCGAATATTCCCGCTGAGTGGTACAACGCGCCGTCCATGACTTGAGCGCAGCACCTGTACCTGTGTTCTCCTTTTGTAGATAAGTTTGATTCCTCTCAGTGACTCGCAAGAAAAGACATCATCAAGCGCCAAGGCCCCCTGGCTGCTCCGCTGCTTGTCAATTGCGGACAATCAGCACTTATGTCCGCTCCGGATTGCTCAATAAAGTGTGTTTTGTCAATAGCTCAACTCACCACGCGCGCACGTCAAAGACGCGTAAAGCAGCCCAGATGCTCGATTTAGTTATATCAATCACTACAGCGGCTTTTTCCCCCCTCTCTCTCTCTCTCTCCCTGCACTTGTCCTACACACTGCTGTCGGTGACTAACTCAAGAAGGTGCTCTTTATTAGCACTGTAAAGCGCTGGACGAATCTCCGGTCCCCTCGCGCCTCGCTGTGACATCATTGCACCTAGCGCGCATGCATCGTGTTTGTCAACATCTGACATATGAAAACTCCTGAATTACCTGATTTGAAACCGCATTCTCACGCATTTTTTGTTTTTTTGGTCGGAGTGGATGGCGATTTTATAACAACTTTATTTAGATTCATGAGTGAAACATGAACACAAATCAGGACACGATTTTCGGATTTATAAGTTTTGACTAAACGGTTGTAATTTTTTTCAATTTAAATATCTCTTAAGAATTTTGCTTTTACTGTACATTTCTGCAATATAGACAACTTGGCAGGATAAGCTAAATATCATATAGAAACTTTAAAATATAAACATAAATTTTCTGTTCAATTTGTAATATCGTGAAAAGCGCTATACAATGAATAACCTATTTATCTGCTACAAATTTGTTTACAAATATACTTTCCCCCCTAAACTATTGTTACAAACTAAATCTACCAGAGGGGAAAAAAAACACGGAAATATATTCATAATAAAATGTGCTTGGTAAATTTTAATTAAAAATGTAAAAAAATAGGATATATTTCAATTCGAAACAGCAAATAAAAAACTCTAAAAACACAACATGATTAAAGTAAACTAGCCTATATGGGCCGGTTTCCCGTACAGGAATTAGATTAAGCCAGGACTAGACCTTTGCTAATTTAGGATATTTAAGAGT
>JAUCMS010000055.1:10354300-10371315 GCA_032357445.1 Enteromius radiatus
TTGGATGGGTTAAATGCAGAGCACAAATTCCTAGTATGGGCAACCATACCTGGCCACATGTCACGTCCTTTCCTTTTAAGACGGAACTGAAGACTACTGAAAATTCAGCTTTTCCATCACAGGAATAAATGACATTTTAAAATATATTAAAGTAGAAAAAAGTTATTTGAAATTGTAATAATATATCACAATATTACTGTTTTTTTCCCAATGCAGCCTTAGTGAATATAAGACTTATTTAAAAAAACCTTAAAAATGTCTTGATTGCCAATGAATATATCATTTGATATATACCAGATTTATTTCTTACAAACAAAAATGTGAATAAAATCAGAAAACGCTCAAGCAGTCAAACACACTGATGATTTAACTTAATAAAAATAAAATGTAAATATGTTGCCAAATAGCAGTGAATGGACTTCTGTACAAGGACTCAAATGAGAGATTCAATCTTGTTTTGAAGTATCCGATGGCTTGGCTTGTTGTAAAAACAAACTTGTTTTTAGAAAAGCTGCGTCATTTTGAAAACGGCAAACTTGTCACGCTACTAATCCGATGTAGTAACGTCACTAATTATAGTTAGCAGTTCCCCAAATACAGGACAGCAGTACTCAGTATAACCTCCTGACCACATCTACAGTCGGCCGATATCCGGACACACAGCAGCTGATCAAGTACGACTGGGATCTCAGGAGGACTTCATATCGTGTTGAGTGAGAGGTCTTCAGAGGTCTTCACAGACATATATTATAAAAGGAGGAGGAAAACTGCCACTTCCTGTGCAGAATATGTGCGAGTATATAGTATCTCTGACTTATCATGGCAGTCACCTGCGACCCCTTAAAAGGCACTTGGGTGGAAGCAAGACATGGTCTTTTTAACCCAACGCCCTTCCTTCAATGTCTCTGACAGGACGACAAAGCCTGTGATGGACCGATAAGCACACCAAAACACGATCTTCTCTTACGAAATCCAACCGGAGGATCGAGGGACAGGCCCGATCTGTCAGGCCAGACAATGCCATGGTAGCTTGGGTGTGGGCCGAGTGTGAATGAATAAATGGAGAGGTGTGGGACGGTGCGATTAAGGCCAGGTTAATGACTGGTTAAGCTGAGCAGATAAATGGCGTGGATGGGAAACAGAGGAGAAAGGGAAGGGGAGACGAAATGCGCAGTAATTACACAGAGCTGCTAGCCTGGCTTCCTGCCACTGCCTCATTCACTGTCCAGGTGCAGGTGTGTGAGAGCGTGTGTGTGTGTGTGGTGTCCAAGTAGAGAGCGTGTGAAGTGCATTTGTGCAAGTTTTGAGTAAATACTTTGTTGTGGTAGCGCTAATGCGAGCGCAGATTCGAGCCGTGGGTGTGAATGTGCGAACGAGTGTGTTAACAGAGCGCTATCGGGAGGGCGTCTCGCCAGAAAGCCCGGCGCTTGAATGGCAGCCTTCAACAAAGCAGCAGAGGAGCTTAACCTTTCGTGACAAGAGCCCAGAAATGCTCGGTGCCAAAGGCCAGACCACAGCCATGTTCCTCCCTCCCTCTCCGGCTTCAGCGGGAGCTGTGAAAGGGGCTTACATGGAGCAGCGTTCCTTCTGCACAAAAGCGCAAGGTGGAGGTGATGTTATAATTTGAGGGGGAGATGGGGTGTTCGCCCACTGCACACCTCGGGGGGCCACTGCCGAGAGCTTGTAAGGAGCAATGGCGTGTGGATGTTTAGGGTTTGACTGACTTTTCTGTTCTCTTTCTATTCGTTTTTCCATATTCCTCATCCTTTCCAATCCAAATGAATGCAATGGATGCGAAAATGCAGAAAATCGAACCTGATCCAATTTTGTTTGAAGGATGAATGAGGAAGTGTGTAAATATGATTGACGCAACGTCAGGTTGTATATATTTTTCAACATGCAAAAATTTTGGACTCGGTTTAATCTTGTCTACAGTGGCCCAAAAAATATTTGGTTGTTCAAGTTGTGCCTAAAAATAAATAAATACAAAATATTTTGTTATTGTTATCGTTTTGAGAATCGTAATAAAGACATTGTTTTAAACAAATAACCAAAAAAAAAAAAAAAAGATTTAAAAGTAGTGCGGTCAAATCGTGATTAATAGCATCCAAAATAAATATTTTATTTACATTATATATGTATGTGTACTGTGTATATTTATTATGTATACATAAACACACACACAATATATAATGGAAATATATTTATACTTTTATATAACACATAAACATTTAATATATAAACATAACATTTTTCTTAAATATTTACATGCATGTGTTTGTATTGCAAAATAAACATGCACTGTATACACAAAAACGTTTATTACGGATCTGATTAATGGCGATTAATCATTTGACGGCACTAATTTGAAGTGAAATACACTTAAGTCACACATAAATATGTCTGAATGTTATTGCATTATAGAAAACATTTAAACAGTGTAATGCTTTTTTTTTTTTTTTAAATGACAAGCACACATTTCACAAAGTAGTTTTTAAAGTTTAAAAACTAAAACTGTTTAAAATGTATTTAGACACTTAATTAAGATTACTGTTGATATGTATGAATGTTTTTGCATTAGATAAAATGTCAAATCCAGTGTATTTATAAAAAAGAAATATTATAGCACTTGTAAAGGTTAATTTGATAAAACAAAAGAAACTGTTTGAGGTCAACAGAACATTCAGACATGTAAGTCACACTTAAATCCTATATGAATGAATTTTATTGCATTAGATAAAATATTAAAACAAGTATAATATGTTATAATTATTTTTATTAAAAAAAATATATTTTTAAATGATAAACTTACTTACTACATACTGTACATCCACTAAAATCACTCTTTGATTAAACTTATGCCCACATGGACGCCGCATTCACAAAATGCCACAGAAAAACTGTTAATAACGGGTGTTCCAAATCTGCAGAAATCCAAACATTCCTGGCCCTTGTGTGTTTGTATATTAAATATTTTGGCTAATTTGATAATGCTTTCATCTGCCAAAAAAAAGTGTAGTTCTCTCAGCCCTGTTGAACATTTTAAAATGTTTAAATTTCATTCCACAGATTCCCCCTAAAATCAGCACAGAAAATAATGTGTGCAAAGAAAGCTTTCATATATATGTTTTTATCATCTAATGAAATAACATTCATACAGTTTTAATTGTGACTTATATGTTCAAATATTTTTTTTTAGAGCCACTCATTGACTACTTTAAATAGGTGGATTTATACTATAAATTATTTTTGGAAAGATATGAATAATTTCATTTAGCAAGGATGCATTAAATTGCACAAAAGTGACATTTATATTGTAATAAAAATTCTATTTTTAAATTAATGCTGTTCTTTCAAACATCCTATTAATTCCTATCCATCCTATTAAAATATAAAAATAAAAAATATGTATTTATATATTAATATAACTATATTTTAGATGGAAGAAATGCAGCCGTTCGAAGCACTGCTTTTAAAAATCTTTGAACGGTGGCATACTCTATTTATGAACACAAACTCTAGTCACAGAACTAACTGGAATGAGTTGTTGTTCATGTTTTTATTCAGAAAGCCCTTCTGTAATACTGTGGTCTCAGATCAGGAGGTCATGTGATTACTCAGTCTTTCCCTCACCCCGTGTTAGTTTCTTTCTGCTTGCTCACTGTCTGCGCTCTGAACAGTCCTGGTTCCTGGTGATTCATTAGCATCTTTTTCTGCTTGTGACGGCCCATTGTCAACACTGTGGCAGATCGTGAGACTGATTTTAAGCCAATCGGGTTGCTAATTAGTCGTGCTCAGCCAGCTCTGATAGACGCTCCAATCCTGCTTTCAGTTGGCCATGAACCGCAAACGATAAAAAAAACATATAATTGTGTTAAGTAATGATGAAATAATACACATTAAGCCTTTTTAAATATTAAAAACAAAGCAAGATGGAAACGCTTGGCAAAGCTGAATAGAGAATCTGTTTCCCTAAGTAAATAACAAAACACACACACAATGCAAAGCGGCACGCAAAAAAAAAAAAAAAAAAAATATCGGCATCATGCGCATTTATACATCCAAAATGACACTTACTGGGACGTCCACATACTTGGCTGCTGCTTTTACCTTTAAAAGAGAGAGAAAAAAAAAAGTACCTGCTGAATATCTTTGGCTTCTTAAACGTTTAGTACGAAATGAGATCCCGAGTGTGTGGGTGGAATAAACGTGAACATACTCACCGTGAAAGACAGGATGGAGGAGAAGAATGTTCCCTCGTCGTATCGTGAGAGTTTGGACAACACCCCATCCAGAACAGCTGCGAACTGTGAAAGCAAAGAAGCATGTTTTCGTGACAGGCGCATACGCCTTTAGCACAAGTAACAATTACCAATTTAGGACAAAGTAACGTTCGCAGATATAACGCCGGCTCGCCGTGAAGGCCAGCTGAAAAGAATGGGCAAAAGCCAAATCTCAATGTTGTGAAATGTGGCGGCTCAGGAGAGGCCTAGACAATGGCTGTTGGGGAGTACCTTTGAGACCAAGGAGGAGATCATTTCCTTAAAGGCCTCATCGATCAGGACATCGATTTTGGAGTGGTACTGCTGCTGCAGGACAAGAGCAGAAGGAGAAACATCAACAAAAACAACAGGCGCGATGGGAAAGGCACGCATCCTAAAAGAACAACACACTAACAAAGACATATTTCGGCAGAGGGAAAAAATCCTCCCCGTGCGATAGGGCTGAGTTAAGCAGCTATTAGGCCCATTATGCCTGTGAATGGCATTCCTGCTCTCGTTTTGGGCAAAGGAATTTGAAGGATACTTTTTGTGCGGGCCACAATTAGGGCAGCCTTGTGTTTTTCTAAAGAACCCGTACAGCTGCAGCGAGCAAAGGCTCACACTACATTCAATTAATCCGCCATTTCATGTCTGATAAGTCTTATTCACCTATTTTGTGGAAAAAAGGAGGGAGAGGAGGAAGGAGAATGTGAGGGCTTGAAACAGAGAGAGAGAGAGAGAGAGAGAGAGAGAGCGCATCCATTTGGCCGTGCTGAATAGATGCCTTTGCTGCATGCGCTGCAAGCAGGAGTTCATCTCCGCCAACAATGGCCATTCATGGCGAATCTAAAGGACACCCAAATTAAAAATTTCAATCAACAATGCGTGCAGATCAGTGACAAATTGAGGGTGCTAAGAGGTCACTGTCAGCAGCCCTAATTTTCTTTTCACCCTTTTTTTTTCCCTGTGCGCAAAATGGCAGTTTTTTCATAAATGGCATTATAGGAGAATCTTGAGGACTTTTTACCTCAATTAACACTTCCATGTTTGCTTTTTATACGGCTAAACGGCGAGGGCTCTTTTTTCGCATTAAATAGGGAGGTCTTTGCCATGTGCGTGAAAACCAAAAGAACGATAATTTCTTTTGAAAACATTTATCTGGTAGCCATCCACTTCAGAGTCACTTCAGCGAGATGGCGGCTTATAAAGCATAACCTTGTATTTCCAAATAAAGCCGCAGGCAAACTAATAAATAATCTTTTCTTTGTTTTTAAATCAAGTCTTTCACAAACACGCCGACAAGCGCTGATGGCCATTAAATTCAGTCCTGCGTGAAGAAAAATCAGTTGAGCATTGAGAAATACTTTTGTTAGGACTTGAAAAGAGTAGTATCGACTAAGACTGCACAATTCCGACGAGAGAGAGAGAGAGAGAGATAAATGTACCCTAAAATGAAGGAGAGAAAGAAACATGGCAGTGATCAAATCTGAGGGTGTCGTTTTTTAATTTCAAATTACAGTTGTGCGTTTATGAGAGATTCCATTCATTTTTGAGTATGTTTTAGTGAGCTTTTGTCCATACAATGGAATCCAATGTTATTTGGTTCCCAAAATAACTTCTTTTGTGTTAGAAAGCCATACAATTTTGGAACGACATGAGTAAATGATAACAGAATTTTCATTATGAGGGGAACTATCCCTTTAAGAGTTAATTGCGCACAATGTATTCTTTCTCAAATGGACAGGAGACGGATAGGGGACACTTACCCACTGCTGCTCAACCTTGGGTTCATGCAATAACGTGCAGGACATGCAGGGATGAGTCAAAGAAAGACGACCAACCAAAAGAAAAGAAAAAGCATTTGAATGAAAACTATCTCAGAGCTCAGCCAACAGATATATAAAACTCATCTTATTTTGATAATTAATTAGGAAATATCATTTCTAAAGAAAGAATATGAAATCAGATTTACAGTCATTTATTATGGAAAAAACAAAACAAGCAAACTGTCACTTTAGGGTCTGAATAACTAATTCTGGATACAAAACTCAAATGTAAACTATCAAGTACATAAAAGTAGCCTAGATTGAAGCATAATTAGATTAAAATCAGATTTCAGTCTTAGTGTGAACGGGCCAATTTGGATTTAATTTCGTTTTCTTCATTGTTCATTACGTGGTGCATGTAAAATAATACAAAATGTCCAATATCCATAACTACATCTGATCACTCTCATTTTTACCTCATATCGAATTTCGATGTTTAATTTGGATTTTAAAACCAGTTTGGATTTGCCTCTAGTGTGAACACCGTTTTAAATAACATTACATGGTGCAAGTAAAATAATATAAAATGTCCGATATCTAAATATGTCAACCCTCATACCCAACCGCAGCATTTAATTTGGATTTGTCTCTAGTGTGAACACAGCTTAAGTAAATTCAAATTGTAAATGTGTGTCATATAAAATATGCAATATAACTGTCTGAATGCTGTAATTTTTTTTACCTCATAATGAATTGTGATTTAAAAACCAATTTGGATCTTTAGTGTGAACGCACCTTAAGAGGCTCCACTCAGAATCATAATTTAAAGCTTTCAAGGTCGATCTGAACATCTTTTGCTCTCCAGTCAGAAGCTGACGGAACCATGTTTTTTGAAAGACGTACATTTTTACTAAAATGATTTGGCTGTGAAGATCTTTTGCTCTCCAGTCAGAAGCGGAAAGAACAATGTTTTGAAAGCTATACATTTTTACTAAAATCGTTTGGCTGTGGTTTGTTCAAGGCCTCTGGAGCATAAGGACTTTCTGGTCGAGACTTATCTCTAGGCAGAAGAAGAGGAGGTAATAATATCGCCCACTGAAAGGAAGCACAAAATACTTCACACCAACCGATAACACCTGCGCTAGTTCAACTGAAAAGCAAGTTTGCAGTATAAAAGGAGTAACTGATAAATGGATCTTTGCCAGTTTTACAGCTATTCAAATGACTGATTAGAGTCATGCAATTCAATGTTCTTAATCTTGTTTTCACCTCCCAACTGTCAATTGAACAGAGACAAGATGATTTTATGAACTCTGTAAGTCTCATAAAAACATCTACTAAGGTGAAGAGGAATGTGTCTGTTCAGAGAGACCCTGACAGGATTGTGACGTACCTCCTGGCCTTGGTCAAGAACACAGAGCTTGGAGCACTGCTTCTTGGCATCCATGAGAACATTGAACATTGTGCACACAGACAAGGGGATGCGGAAATCAGTCGATTTGCAAGACTTCTGCATTTTAGCGTCAAAGGCAGCTTTGGTCCTGGATATCAGAGATGGAGAAATTGGCTACATGAAGCCCCCGTCCTTAATAGAAATGCCATTATTAGTTGTTAAATAGCTGACCTTTTGACACAGGCCTCCATCATATCACTAGCCATCAATTTGAGCCTCTGCTCCAGATGTTTGGCGAACTCCGGCTCTGGCCAGTGCAGGTCCATCACGAACATCTGGAGAGCATCCAGCTTCCAGAACAGATCTTCTGATGTGGCCGAGCCGTTACTGAGGAGGACAGAAACAGTGACGTGACGTGATTGAAGTCAGAAAGATGAAAAAATGAAACATGTAAAATCAAGAATACCAATTGTAAGTAAACAGATATTGTCATGCAAAACAGACCAGTCCTTGTTGTCTATGAACATATGACATTATCTGAATTGATGCATTGTTAAAATAACATGACTGCAAGTAGTGTAAAAAATAATCACAAAATTCATTGCCTTGGCAACTAAATGAAATAACACACACGCAAAAAAACCCAAACTATTATATATATACACACACACATACATAATGATTAATACAAATGCTAAATATAAAAATTAAATGTTAAGTTGATAAAATTTGTATTGAAAATTAAAAGTGCTAAATATAAGTATATCGAAATGTTATTTGTTATCATGACAGAACAAGAATAAAGAATTATAGCTGGCCTGGAGAATTAATTTTAAGATGTTTTCACATTTGCTTTGTTTTGGGCATCTACAATTTTTTTTAAATATATTTGAGTCTTCAAAGTTATTGCATTAAATTTCACTAAACAAATTGGAATATAAAAAAATGTATATATATAAATTATTATTACAATAGTATTGTATTTTAGAATATTTTATTATAATTTTTAATATATTTTTATTAATTGTCTTATTATATATATATATATAAAACTAATAGTATTTTATATATTAATTTGAATTTATTTTATATTATAGCCTTACATTCTATATATATATATATAATTATTCTAATTAATACATCCATATTGGCCTTTTAACTAAAATAATAATATGAAATATTGTTTACCTCTACCATTATTGTAAGAATATTAATATTGTATTTTTATATACTATTAATATAAATTTTATAATAAATTTATATTAAATATATTCTTCATATTATTATTGTTGCTGTTGTTGTTCTATAAATGTTTTATATACAAGTAATGCTATTATTTTCACATATATATATATATATTCAAATTTTATAGCCAGAGACAGGATTAATGCAAAGACAGATCTGTTTTTTTCATTTACTTCATGTTTTGGTTATAATGAAGAAATGATCTTGCATGTCATTATAACACTTTTCACATTACAGTAACCCCTACGCATATTTCTCACTTGCATACAAATGCCTTATAAATGAATTGATGTAAATGCACTTCAGGGTTCAGAGACCGAGAACTCAAATGTGAAAACACCTTTCATTGTCAATAAAGACATAAATCCCTCCAAAACTGCTAAATGCACAGTCAAACGACTAATTAAGTGACTATAAAAGTCAGGTTCTCTTGCACCTGACTGAACTAAGAATGTTTGTTCCAAGATCCACAGCAATCTCCTCTGATGTTGTGAGCGACTCCGCTGGGTTCTGATGAGCTCAAGAGATCCAGACAGATGGAGCGACGCTGCCTTGTCAACCGCAGTCGACATGGCAACACGAGCGCGGCGCAACTAAAAAAGGCCACTCGTTCAGCGTGCTGTTAAAAGACTGTTACCTTCACAAGTGGCGGTCCGGGAAAATAAATCGTTTGGCAAAGTCCGCTGTGCAATTAAAAGGGGCGAGCACAAGCTCCCACTCGATTAATTAGCGGCGGTACGGTCCGTAAGGGCCCCCTCGGGGGTCCGCGCCTCCGCCTCGAGCCTGAGCGAGCGAGCCGGGTGAACAAATGGACGAGTTTCTCGCCTGACGAACAGATCCCCCCGGGGGGAACTTAAAGTTCTCGCCGAATCTAACAAGCAGCTAACCACAGAGTCCCCTCTGACAGACACCCACAGGACTACTCCCACTACAGACACTGTTTCAGGCCTGAAAGCTGGTGTGCTTTTGCAGTTCACACTCTTTAGGCTAATTGAGACGGATGCGATTTAACTTTTCCGCCGTTATTTAGGCTGGAGTGGCTGTCAGGAGTCCTCCTGTACAGTGAAGCTGTTTACACCTCGGCCAGGATGAAGGTGTATGAGGTCAGTGCAGTGTAGTGTTACTCTGATAACCCCTGACGGATGAGAGAAAATAGTGTTGGAGTTTATCGTCGCATGCTCACAGCGGGTTTAAACGCTCACAGATTGAACCGACGATACCTCCGCATGTAGGAGAAAAATGGAGTTTATGGAGACTCTCCTGTCCATGTGAATCATCTTATAAACAGGTTTCTGTGATCTAGAAACACAACACCAAACACACGGAAAACACGAGCGCGGTACTCACAAAATGTCTGGCAAATTAATTCCTTGTCCGCTGTAAAACCAAATGCATAACCGTGTTAAATTTAGCCAGTGAATCATACAAAAAGCCACACAGCACAGCAGCTCCCAAAAACAGTAAGTTACCAAGCCACTTTGGCACAAAAAACACTGAAATGAACAACTACACCAATGTTTTCAAGCAATCACATCACAAGCGGGATCTTTACCAGTGCTGGGTGGTAATGTTATCCGGATTACATCATTTATTCCATTAGATTCCAAAATTATATTATGTTTTAAAATGCTCAGTTACTTTTTTTAATGGATTACATGATTACAAATGATTCACACAAGTGAACCGGCAGTACATTAGTCCCCCAGAGATTTAAAGTTGTTATTTTAATAATGCAGCAACACATTTGCATGTTCTCTGATGTTGGCTAACTGGCCATATTTCTCTTCATTTTAAGACGCCCCTATTATGGGTTATGAAAGGTTCATATTTTGGTTTTGGGAGTTCCAAATAATAGGTTGACATGCATGTATGGTTAAAAAACCCTTTCAATTATTATTTTATGTATTTATTTATTTTATTTTCAACGATTAGTACAACAAGTAATTTTTCCAAACCTCTCCGGTGATTGGTCGATTTCACGTAAAGCAAAAGCGGCACCACGTTTTCCCAGGTCTGCCCGCCCAAGTGGGCTTCAGTGTGGAACTCATTTCAGAAAGGACTTGTTTCAATGATTCAGAGTCGAATCTTTTCTTTTAAGAGACAGTAACTTTATACACGGTACATTTTAAGATTTAAAACTTTCCAGGATGTTGTCATTCACTGAGCTGTGTTGCGCACTGCATGAAAGCTCATTTAAAAAATCCATAATAGGGACACTTGAAATCAATAAACAAGTTATGTCCAAAGAAATCTAAAAGTAGTCATTATCTAACATAAGCAATCTTGATAACATTATTAACTATCATTTTCAACATGGAATTTATAATTAATAACAGACTTCAATTTGTAAGTAATCCACCCAGCACTGATCGATACACTAATGGCAACAGGAATGGGAATCGTTAGCAATTTGGTCTTATGAATGATTCTTTTGTACTTTTGAAGAATCCCAATGTCTTATAAATGAGCTTAGCTATATAAAAAACTAAAATAATATTTCTTTTGATAAGAGATAAGGTCATTTTTACTCAAGTAAAATCTTTACGCACTTAATGTGATTAAAAAAAAAAATATATATATATATATATATATGCCGATTGTATTTTTAGGCTACAAAATTTAAAAGCTTTGTTGATTTGAGAAGATCATCATTCTGATGATGTATAATGATCATACATTTTTGTTGGTGTCTCTTATTTTCTGCAGTAATATAAAACCCAATGGGGTTTTGTTTGTTTTTTTTGGCTGTTGAACCAGGGTGATGCTAACTTATGGGCTGGCCTACAAAAATACATCATCACTGCAGCACTTTATTGGATCAACATTTGCAGAAGAACAGACATTTTTGACAAGAACCAGTATTTTTTTTTAAATAATGGAAAGAGTTCAGAAAAAAAACAACAGCTTTTTGATTCCCAAACCAAGCCGACAGACAAAACAAATCATAACACTCACACAGTCATGCAATCTAGGATGCACTTTATGGCTACTAAAACTGGAAGTCTAATTTCACTGTGCTAAAACAAATAGATTTTACAAGTCAATGCTTATTATAGCAACATTTGATATTCATCTCTTTACTGTGATTGAAATGTATTTGGATGGTTTTACAGGCTGAATGCTATAATAAGCATATGTGAAGGGCAGTAAGCAGTGATAGCGCCCAGCTGGCCCATACACACGTGCTGTCACACAACGGCCCCATCCAGGAAGGGGCCGAGAAGCTGGGCATCTGAGGGAGGTTAAGAGGCAGGTTGGGAACCTTGGGCAGGGGAACGCTGGGCAGATTGTTGGTGATGGTCCTGCCGGAGATCAGAGAGTGAAAGAGCAGAAAGCCCTGAGAGGAGGCCGACAGTAAGAGTTCATCAGAAAAAGAGCAGAATAACCGACAAGGAAGAGATGCACCTCAGATGGAGAAAGTGAGTTATGCAGTCCTTTCAATGCCATAATGTTTTAAGAGTTGCCAGAATATATATATATATATATATATATACATATTTATTTATTTATTTTATTTTTTTCAATCTGTGAAAACTAATTTAAATGGTTAACAGTAACCTTAAGTAAAGAAAAGTAGACTTAAAGCATCAATAATAATATTATTTAATTACTTATTATTGTTTAAATTCTTACAAATTAGTATAATATAATATAATATACAACAACAACTTACAATTGTTATTATTATTGCTTACAAATTATTATAAAAGACTTATTAAAAATATGCAATTATTAATAACAATATTTTGAAAAACTATTTTGATTAGGTCAAATAAACAAAGGCATCATTATAATAACTTTTTATAACTAGTTAAATAACTATATAATATAATTTAATAACTAATTTAATTTACAAATAATAATAAATATATTAAAATATATATTAAATATTTTGATTTGGTAATAGAAACAGACAAATATCTATAATAATAAAATATGTGTATATAATAATAACTTTATAATTTACTGTCATAAATAATAATAATAATAAACAATTATAAAAATAATTGTAATAGTTATATCAACATGTTGATATAACAACAACAACAACAACAATTTTTTTTATTACTATAATTATAATTTTGGTTCTGAACTTTGGTCAGAAAAACAAAATAAAATTAATGTATATATTAAATGTGAAAACAAATAATAACACAAATGAATAGGCAACTATTGTTTATATTATTAAGAAGAAATCCTAAAGCGTTTTGATAAGGTTAGAGAAACCTAAAGGCGGTTGTTACAATTTTTACATGTACATCCCAAACATCTTTTGAACATTATCGTTAATGTCCTACGTAAGTCAACATTTTCTATATTTTCTGTCAACCAAGTGATCACGAGCCATGTATACTACAGCACAACATACAGGCTTCCTCTCTTTCACCTCTCTCCAGTGTCTGAAACATGAACAAGTTAACAGGCTTGCTATAAACAGCCTGACACGTCATGGTATTGGTCTAAATGCAAAGACAACTGATCAGTAAGAAAACAAAATCATGCAGGACTCTGGCTTTGTCATGAAATGGGCTCTTACTTCACAGACTGCCACGTCTCCTGCTCAAAGCCACGGTGAATGGACTGAGCTATGGACGACTCCATCAGGTCAATGTAGCGCACCACAAGAGGAATGTACAGGTCCTGGAGATGCTTGTGGAACGTTCCATTGCACAGGTGAGCTGAAGAACATAAAGATGAATGAAGGCATTACAACAGGACTGACGGATGTGCAGCTTACTGTACACTACCAGGTAAAACATTGTGAGTAATGCTCTCCTGAAGTGGAAATACTTCTAGAACGCCAGTGGAGGAAATACCTTCTTTAATACAATATATGCTGTCTTTATGGTGTTGTAAATCAATGTACAAATGAAGCAAATGAATGAATTTATTTATAATGTTAACAATTGTAATGTTTTCCGAATGCCATGTAAACGTGGAGTTGACATAAATGACTGAATCTAGCAAAACCCTTTTTTAGATCAATTATAATAATGATTGTTTATAAAAAATAAACTAAACTATTTTGATTAGGTCAAAGATATCTAAAGACAAATTATTATAAATAATAATATTTATGATTACTTTTATTATTATTATTAAAAGTTTTCAAGTAAACATTATATAAGATATATTATTCAAATATTCTGAAAATTACACATTTTCCTGGCTGGATTATAAAATCGCTAATAAAACAAGAGTTTTAAAATTTTCAGATTTTGGAATACTTTTATTATATATACAGTTACAGTGGTAAACAGAAACTACAACAGATATAAATGTTTTAATACTGTCAAACTATTACGATTAATTACGACGACTATTGCGATTAATCACATCCAAAATAAAAGTTTGTTTACATAATATGTGTGTATATTTCCTAATGTGTGTGTGTGTATTTAAAAATAATTGTACTATGGTGTGACAGTAAACTGTAAAAAATTAAATAAATAAATAAATAAATAAACGTAACATACAAATAACATGAGATCATCATTCTTAGAGTTATATAAATACAAACACATGCATATTTTTTTTTTTCTTTTTAAAGAAAAATATGTTGTGTGTATATATTAAATATATTTATATATATATTGTAAAATATATTAATATAAATATATAAATGTGTATACATTTTTTCTAAATATATGCTGTGTGTGTACTAAGTAAATATACACATTACCCATATACAGCATATATTATAAAAACAAAAACTTATTTTGGATGTGATTAATCACAATGACTCATTAGACAGCAGGTGTTGACATTTGCTCTAATTGCAAATGAAACAAAACAAAAAAAACCCTCACAATCTATGATGTGAGAGATTAAGCTGGTCAGAAATTTAACCTCAGCCATTGAATTAAAATAGTTTAGTTAACTAATTTTCTGTAATTTAATGTCATGGTGATAAAACACAAAGTATAGTAAATGTACATTATTGTATTTGAATTAAACCCATGAAATATATAAAATACATTTCACCTTTGTCACCTAGATGCTTCCTTCTCTTTTAGCTTACTGCATACAGCCTGAAATATAATGATTTGATCTCTCATCTCTCCATTCATTTGACAGAGGAGAACATGCTGCATATAAAAAGTGGCACAGCTTACCCCTCTCTCCTGTACATTGCACTCAATGTAATTAAAGCACTCAGAAAGAGAGAGCGATTCATGTCTCCTCAGGCATCATTAAGTGTAATTCCCATCTCTCTGTTCTTCATCATTAACACTAGCCTTTTTACTCTCATGGGTGTTTGAGCTCATTTCCCAACCATTTAACAACGATGAAACTCATTTGAGCATTTAGTGTCAATGTCACAACAATTTTTTTTGTCATGTGCACACACTCAAAACTGTAAAAGTCACGCACAACTGAAACTAATCCCTGTCTGAAATCAGGGAAATGAGAGGTTTCATTTGCTCCGGTGTTATCTGCTACCCATGAATCTCATTTGGTGGCCCTAAGGCTCGAACATCTGATCAATTCAGCACCTAATTAAAATGTAAAGTATACACTCTAAATAAAGGAATTGTTAAGAAAAGTGTTAAAAAAAAGTCAAGTTAGCATTGAGATTTTTTTTGTGAAACACCTATTTTAATTGTCCTAAATAATACCACTTTATTTAGTCACATTCAGCTAAGAAATTCACCACATTTTAGTCTCTAACTGTTTGAATTTTTTTATATTATTCTGTCTAATGTTTCAGAAGCATTTCATGTGTACAATATACAATTTATTAGATATCAGTGTCCGATAATGACACTGTTTTATCGTAAGCTAGAGAAATTATTCATTATTCTGTCATTGATCATAATTTTTTTTTTTTTTTTCAAAAATACATAAAAAAATGTGAAATATTGTTGCAATTTGAAATAACGGTTTTGTATTTTTATATATGTTGAAATGTAATTTATTCCTACATTTCCAGCATCATTAGTGCCACATGAGTGTGGATGAAAATGATTACAAGTGCTCACTGTTTTACCGCCTCTGGTGTTCATTTCTATGTACGTAATTGCATTTTGCGGAAAGGTTCCTGCATTAGATCAGGGGTGCATTTCCCAAAAGCAACTACAGTCACAAGTTCTGTTGTTGCAATAGTATACTATAGAACTTACGACCGTACTTGGCTTATGATGGCTTTGTAAAAAGCACCCCAGGTTGATTTCAGTGTTAGTGCCTCAGATTTTCATTTTAAGAAAAAGAGCAGCATGAACATCCTTCTAAATATCTCATTTGCTGTTCCACGAAAGAAGTAAATGACTACAAAATTTTCATTTCTGGATGAGTTTTTCCTTTAAATCTTAAACAGGCAATGAAAATTTTTTTTTTTTACATGTTCACCAACATGCTTCACTCATAACTCTACCTTTAAAGGTGCAGTATGACCGACTGTATGACTGACAGCTAGCGGCTGAAAGAGTTACTGCAAAAACAAAGGCATTCTGCCCTCGGAACGCATATTTCAGAGTAGAATAGCATTATTTTTCAAAGAAACAACTATGTAAACATAACATAGAACGTGTTTTTTAATTCTGAAAACGCGAGGCACACACCATTGCCTTTTTTGGCTTTAGAAAAGTCAAAAACTTTCATACAGCACCTTTAAGATTAAAAGAGATGAATTTACTAAGATTCATTTAGTGAGAACAGGGCAGAGGAAAGCGATATGACTGGATCTTCTACAAGAAAGTTCATATATGAAACAGTGTGGGAGTTCCCTATATCTTTATGCCAACTGTCTGTGTTATTAGAGGCTGCCATTTCCATTGTCATGCTCCCCAGATAACCAACCGTATCTAATCCAAATCAACTGCTGTTTGAACGAGACGGTACAGCAAATCTCTTTATCAACGTCGCAAATGTCACAGTCATGCAAAACAATCTTTGTAACTTCAACCTGGCTCTAGATGCTGTTCTATCAATAGACCAAAAGCTACTCACGCTAAACTTCCTGTCAATTACGAGAGATACCGGTGCTCAGGATATGTCGGACTGTCAGGGATTTGCAAAAACGTGCAGAATTCAGGTGACATGGAGATAATATAATGATCACACGGTATGCCTAATTAGCATGTTATATATAATAAGAGCACAGCACGTTAACCTGATCGCCTAACAAGTATTGTTTTTTTTTCAAAGCGACACTGGTGCTAATTAGCATGATTAACGGTGAGAACATGCGAGTAGAACTTTGGGTGAAAATAATACTGATTTAGATATCATACCTCAAAGCAATGATATTTCTGACCATTTCCTTGTATCATGCATGCTGCGTATAACTGATATTAGCTATATGGCTCCGCGTCATCGTCTTGGAAGAACTATTGTTCCAGCCACCAA
>JAUCMS010000055.1:10389215-10406211 GCA_032357445.1 Enteromius radiatus
TTACATGTAAATACTTTCAAAATATATACTGTACGTGTGTGTTTTAATATAAACAGAATAAATAAACACAGCATAAAGGCATATATTATGTAAAGAAAAACTTTTATTTTGGATGCGATTAATGACGATTAATCGTTTGACAGCTCTAATATCTATATTTATTTATTTACAATAATATAACATCCCTGTGATACTCAAAATGGACCTTAATCGAAATGCATGTCAACATCAGTCCATGTCTGTCTCTCTAAATATCCAGAAATGCATTAGTTGTAAAATAGCTTCAAGCTTCATGAACACAAAGCCAGTGTGGGTGGCCCGCTGATCTGTTTCAGCTATTGTGGATTGTTTCATAGTTTTATTTGGAACTCTGTTGACAGAGTTTTGGCAGCTTTGAATGCGATGAACAAAGCAGCAGCAGCGCAGCAATTTGAGTGAGTGGCACCAAACACAAAGCGAGACGGATCCAGAGAGAAACATTTTGGAAAATGAGAATTCTGCTCGTATGACTTTTAGGGACTTGTCTGTACCCGGAGGAAATGGTGAGGGGCTTTAAAAATCCAGGGCGTCACTCTCAATTCCACTCAATTCCTTCCGAATGCGCGCTGCTGCTGTAATTTGGCATGATTTATTTACTTTTTGCCAGAGGGTGAGCCAGAATGCTCAAAGATTAATCCAGAATCCCTGCTTTTTTCAGACAGACACCAGCATCTAATGCTCTATTGCGTTACAAAGACTCTTCCTAACGCAAAAATAGAGATACAATCTCTTTTGTTTGACTTTTTACATTTCCCAAAGAACAAGCTTCTGTCGTCTAAGGAGCTACATTTTACCCTTTGAGGTTTATGTAGACAATTTTCTTCACATTCAAATATTCTGTTCAAACAACAATTAACATCCAATGCTCATTTTAAACCTTAATTTTCATCATTCAACCCTAAAAGTGAACACAGATACTTGAGAAAAGAGCAGATATTTGTCAAAGTCCAGTTGGTTCACCTAACCTCTAACTAGCGATCCAAATACCTACCAACCTGCAATATGCCTCTAAAAATATCTACAATTTGAGTGTTGTATCTGTTGGTTTGACGCGTTTTCTCTTTCGTGCGTCAGTTAATTTCAACTAAAATTGCTGGACCCCAGTCCATCTATAAAACACTAAAGAGTGCCTCAAATTTCAGCAAAAAAAAAAAAAAAGAAAATATCATAATAAACATATTTCTCGTTCATCTGAAAATACAATTATTAAGCAAATTTGTCAAACTGATTCTTCTGTATTGTACATTTTTTGCATTGCAGTTACATTTGCATCTTCTGCATTATTACATTTTTTGGAAAAAAAAATTAATTTGCAATTTCTGAATTACGTACAAATTACAAAACAAGTAAGGGTTAGAGTTAGAATTAGCAAAATGCATATAATGAGCGAGCACATGTGATTTTTGTCTTATCCCGAATCACTACGGTACACTTATAATAAGTGCTTATTTTTGGACTATTGCAGCCTGGTCGGGTCGTCACCACTGCAGAGTAACACATAGCTGCGTGACTCACCATAGACATAAGCATCTGTTTATTAACCGCGAGAGCGCCAAAAGTTATATAGTGCTGCTTTCAAACCAATATTATGTTGCTTCTCTAATTTTACACGCAAGTATAGCTGAAATCCCAGCACAGCTATTGTCTTTATTTTATGTGTAGGCTATTTGACAAGACGGCTCGATTATAAATCAGGATTTTTGTGCAGAGAGTAACATCTTGGAAGGTAAAGCTGGTTATGTAATCTTAATAGATCATGATTTAGTCACTATATAAATGAAAAATGGTTTAATTGAGAATTTAGCTGCAAAATATTTGTTTGTAGGCACAGAGAGGCAAATAAACGTAATAATAAATGTACGTTTTGCATGTTCAGAAGAAGTGAGGTGCCCTGTAGGTGTGAAAATGTAAACAGGCTTGTCTAAGTCTCAATGCAAATACAGTGACGTAATGGGAACCTAGTATTTCTATTTTCTTTTTTTACACATCAGCACTTTGCATGCATGTTCATGACCCTAAATGAGAAAAACATAGGTTCACTAGTATTTCATGAGTATTTCAAATAGATTTAAAAAAGAAATGAAAGCTATTTTTTAACATTTTTGGCTGACAAAGTATTTATTTGTATTAAATTAACTGGGAAAATGCTATTTTTTTGCTTCATAGGATAGTAAAATAACAAGATATAATCACGATATGTTATGTTGGGTCTGTAGAGTGGCCTTAAAACATATAAATAGGCAGAACTGGAACTGTACAAACGTAACTATTTTTGTTTTGGACATTTCAGAACACTTTGCATGCATGTTTATGACCCTAAATTAGGAAAATTGAAAAAAAAAAAATAAAAAATAAAAAATCCAGAAAGATAACTGATATTTCCAACAGCTCAAAAATCAAAAAGGGTCAAATTAACCTGGAACAGTACATGAGGGTTAAAAAGTTTAAGTTACATTTAGAACAAATGTACTGTGATTAATCGTGAGTTAACTCATGACAGTTGTGCGATTAATCGCAATTGAATATTTTAATCGATTGACATTGTCATAATCGTAACCAAAATCAAAATGCTATCAAATAATTGTTTTGCCAAGCACGTTTTGTTTACTACACACTGTTTTAAAACCTGTTTCCTCTCCTCTCGTGATGAGCATCATTACAGGCCACTGTTGTTGTTTACCAAGTGATTGCTGTGTATAGCGGAGCACATAAAAAAAAAAGTCAAATCAATTAGCAAAAAGTGCAAATGGCTTCCTTTGCCTCTCACATGCAAGCTAGCTAATCCATTTGGATGATGAATACATTGTTTACACTGCTCAAAGACATCTCGGCTGGATTAAAAAACAAAAAACACAAAACAAATCTAATTAACCTTTTACAGTGTTTCCAAATCAGACCCCATTCACCACATTCTTCTTTCTCTCTCCTCCTCCTCCTCCTCCTTCCATGTCCCTCTTTGTCTGTTTCCCCGGGCTCCAATGCATACGCATATTGCCTTCAGACTGCCTATTCTCTCTTACGCACCATTTGAAATGAGTTCTTCAAAGTTGCAGCCTAATCTATTCTTTATTAGCTTCCTTAAAGTAATTACTCCTCCAGGGCTGAGCCGCCACACTAAAAAGGAAATGAAGGAGAAGTCGGAGCACCGGGATCTTTTCCTGTGTGTTCTGCGACTCCATCTCTCTGCTCTTTGACACAGCTGATTTGAAAGCGCTGTTTATTACGCCGGGCCTGACAGCGCACTTTTTGGTTCACGTCTAGGTGCCGACTTAGTTTAAGAAGATTTTGCCCTCGTCAGGCTTCACCGGGCAACTTCAGGCTTTTATTTTCTTTGGATTGTCTTGCCTTTGTTGGCTTTCCTGAGCTGTTAATGTTGGCTTATTTGAAAGCACAATTTCAGTTCCTCTGAACCTCTTCTCTCCTGTGAGATTTCTGAATCCTCAGAGCTATGATTACTGCATTATATCGAGCCAGCCTGTTATTATTTCTCCTCCAAAATGATTGTGGTTTATGCACTTTCTGAAATCGTGAGTGCATTGTGAACAAGGGGTCAAAGTTCACCTGCTTAGCATGACCCACTTAGCTTTGCTAGCTGATAAATGTATCATCTGGACCAAAAAACATCTTCTCTCTCTCCATTGATGGCTATTTTGTTTTTGTGAAGGCATGAAATGGACTTGCACTCTTTAGCATCACATTATTGAACATCCGGACTGTGCATGCACTTTTGAAGTCATCAGTCAATCGTTGTTGTCATGATGTCATTTCCTGAGGCTCTAAATTGATTAATCACTTGACATTTATGGCTCAAATGATAGGCTCAAAATAACCTGGATGCAGAAAGCAGAATTACATATTAGAGGGAAAATAAGGTCTGTGATTAATGTTCACATTTTAGCCCAAACATAATTTCACAGTTTACCTGAGGTTTATAGAAAAATGCAAAAAAAAAAAATGTATATAAGAAGTTCCTACTTATTGTAATTATGGAAATATTTTAAATCTCTCCACATTTCCTTATATTGGCCTCAAAAATGGATATATAATGTAAAATAATGCTATGTGTGTAATATGACACGGCTGGCATAATAACATTTATAAACTTTTACATACTTTTATGTTATATTTACACTCAAAATTGTGAAAGAATTGATTTTAATCTGCACGGTTGCATTGAATTTATCAAAAGTGACAGTAAAAACATTTATAATGTTTCAAATATCAAAAAATATATATAAATATTAGTGGTTGGCCGTTAATCTATTCACAAAGTTGGGTGTCCATACTACGCATGCTATGGTGATTTTCACCTTGATAGTTTAGCGCGGATATATAGCCGAATTACACTGTAACCTTATTCGGACGGGACTAGTTTTCTAAACTACTGTACGTGTGAGCTTCGATACTTATCACTTGTCGTCCGTGATCTTCATATACCGTTTGGAATGCATTTGTATTAAACGCACGAAACCTGCGCTCTGACAGACTTGCGCGTCACGTGCGCGTTGTGCGTGTTTGTCCTGAAGCGGCTGATCGCGGTTGCGGTAAAATGCTCTTGCATCTTCAAATGCTTTTATACGAAACCGATGTGCACACCGTCAGTTATGTTTTCAGAGCAGAGCAAAACATCTGATATCGAAAGAGATCTGTGCATTAGCCTGAATGCAGCCTGTTAAAGCTGCCACTGTCTATGATCTCATCAGCAATAATCAAGCGGCAAGAATGCAGAGGAAAAAAAGAAAAATCCAACTTTTAAACGTCAAAACTATTTCTGTAAACTTTTGTTTACTCAAAAAGCACTTTTTAAAATAAGTAATAGTTTTAAAAGAGTAGCCTGTTTATATAATGATAAAAAAAATTAAAATTTTGCACAAAATAAATTTGATTTAAAATGTAGCCATGTGCAGTAATATTGAAGGAGAATGTGATGTTCTCCTGGTTTCACAGACAAGGCTTAAGCTAGTCACAGACTAAGATGCATCTTTGAACTGCATCAACTGAAAATATCTTGCTCTGACATACAGCGTCTTAAAATTTTGTAAAAGATGCATTAATATCTTAATTTAAGGCCTAATCCTGGCTTAAGCTACGCCATGTTTGTGAAACTGGGCCATTGCGTTGATAATAATAATCTTACTGAATTGAATTCTGAAACCAAGATTCACAACCCTACTTTTAAGATGGCAGTACTGACACAGATATCTCAAATATAAACAAAAAACATAGAAACTTCAATGTTGTAAAGATGCATTTGCACAGCAGAAGAATTAATTGGGGTAAAAAAAAGTAGATCAAGAATCATTTTGGAATCGGATCGTGACGTGAAGTGCCTGAAGATTCCCACCCCTATAATTAACGTAAATTAAATTTCACTGATTTTATTTTTATATACAGTACACACACACACATTGTGTAAACAAAAACATTTTTGGATGTAATTAATCACTTAAAGATACCTACAGCAGTAAACAAGTGACTGAGTATACTGTATATAGAGTTACTTTTCAGTGCCGCACACAACACACAATAAACTCAAGAAAGTCTTTTGGTGCTTATTTTGGACCTTGAACACAAGTCACTTAATAAAGGCTTAAAACATTCACATTTTGCATTCGAAGGTCAAAGCACCAAAGCACCACAGCAAACAGTAAAGAAAAAGTTTGAAAAACGCTGCTGCCTCTGATCGACCCCTGCAGAACCTCTAAGAAGTCACGACATCCGCCGCGCGTACCTACTGTAGTTTCTCCTCAACAACACTGCTACGCTAATTGAACACGAAGTGTCTAATTTCAGCACGCCTCTCATTTCACGCCAAGACACACGAAAAAAACAAAACAAACCGCAGCGTGTGAGACGAGCTCTTCCAAAAAAATATTGTTAAAAACACCCCGTCGATTTCCAACATTTAAACAAACGAGTGCAAGGTTAAGTGCAAACAATTAATTCATAGGCAGAAAAGTCACACATAATGCGGGCGGGTGGAGATCGCCGCGAGGCTCCTGTTGCATTCATTAGCTCATTCATCCCTCACATAATAACTAAATTAGGCATGAATCTTACAAACTTAATTAAGACGCCTTCTCTGAAGGAACGTTAGCAAATTAACACTTTGAGGGGGCCGCTCGCCCACGACGGTGCGGAGGGCCGCGAATCAGGAGAACTGCGATGTGTCTCAGACGTTCGCGGGAGACCAACAGTCACGAGGGACCGGCGCTCACGGCACTGAGCAGCAGCCGAGATACCGAGACCCCGCAACCTTCGTGCAGGAGCAAAGATGGAGAGCTTCATTAAAGTCTGACGAACAAAGCTGATACGCCGTGTATTTTGAGATCGCTCCATCTCTCCGTCACCTCATCCACAGTCCTTCCTTCATCAAAAGGTCTGCCTGACCTGCACAAACCTGTTCTGTTGCTATTTACATTACTCTGAACGCCGGTTAAGTGCTTGTATTACAGTCAGAAGCCTTTCAAGCTTGTCAATATTTACTGATACTATTTGAATATGAGTACGATACGTTATACAAAGAGCATCCAACCTTCCAATCTTAAAGCAAGTTCCTCACACTCTCGTGGAAGGAGGAAAATTGGCTTGGGGGAGTAAATAGACGGAGTTACTCACCAGTTGGCTGGTAAGCTTTTAGACATACAAACCATCGGCTGAAGAAAACAGCTGTCAGGTTTTCTGACAAGTTCTACCTCTGTGGAATATTTATCATTAGAAGTTTAACCAAGACGTCGAAAGTTTTTTCTTCTCCAGATCTCCATGTGGTGATAGAAATGTGGAGAGTTTCTTGTTGAAACTATTTTCACTCAGATATTGCTAGATTAAAAAACCTGCAAGTAACACAATAGACTAAATATGAAATTTCAAAGTACTGTAGAAAGACTGGAATGGCATTTTTTTCATTGCGCATTCAAATCAAATCAATTTTTTTTTTCTCAAACAGCCGTAAGAACAGATATCAGATCTGTTGTAATGTGTAATATGACATTTTTTTGATTATTTTGTTGGTACCAGCTGTTGATAGGTAACTACGTGTCCACTAGCTATTAGTAGCATGTCTGCTAAAACACTTTATTTATACTCTACAAGTACGTGAACATTCTACCCTACCTAGGTCTACTAATACTCTTACGTTTGTATAATAAACATTGCATTTTTTCAGTTCAAAGTATTAGCTAGCTGACATTAGCCTCAATATTAGCCTCACACTCAAATAACATTCAGCACTATTTGCTATTCCCTGAAGTGGCTTTATTCTATTTTTTTTTTTAAATTATTATTATTTAAAAAAATATTTTAACAGTGTAATATTAAGCATCTAAAATGAAAATGAGGGGGGAAAATTAAAAACAAACAAACACACAAAACCTTATACATGATTAAAGTGAAAACAATAGACTGCAAGTTTTATGAAGAAATGAATTAATTTTCACACTTGCATCTGATGTCCACAGAGCTTCAATAATTTGTGACATGTAAAAATTATAAAGTTATATTTACAAACAAATAAAACTTTAATATTTTTTATAAAGATATTATGGAATATGTATAATTTCCAGATATTATTGCTTAAAACATATGCTGCTGTACTCTTTAGTTATTAATGATTATTATATTCATATTTATAAGTAATATTATAATATTCCTTTGTGAAATGCTAAACATTTTTTTTCAATATGCTTAGATGTTTTAAACAGTTTGCTAAACAGTAAAAAAAAAAGTTAATATTTTTAGTTATTAATGTTTATTATATTCATACTTATACTTAAGTAATATTTTAATATACCTTTGGGATATGCTAAACTTTTTTTCATTTTTCAACATACTTAAATGCTAATTTTTTTTGCAGCAATTGGAAATATTGTCAGTGCAAATCTGAGCTACTTTTCCAACTTGTCCAGCAAAAAAAAAAAATAATAATAATAAAATAAAAGGAGACCTAAGCTACTGCCCATCTTGCCACTTTTTCCCTGCGACTTTCTTCTTTGTCACAGTCCGTCTCTTCCCGTCTTGGTCAGATCTATTAATATTGCACCATTCAGGGCTGAGGCACGGTGGCCCAGCGCCGAGCCGAGTGCCACAAGATGTTCCACTCTGGCAAACAGATGGCCTGCTCGTGTCTTGGCTCCTACCGCTCAATTAACCGCTAACGACCGACTGAGACGGCAGCAGCATCATCCTAACGAACACGGCCCAGTCTGGCTCTCCTTGTCGGGGGAAAAAAAAAAATCTCACAGACACACAGAAGGAGAGACTGACGACAAAACCTTGCTTGTGGACGACAAAACCAATTTAGTTTTTTGGCTTAATACATATTATACAAGGAAAGTTTACTGAGAGAAACAAACTTAGGATCTGCATGGCAAAATAAAATCTGCAAAAAAAAAAAAATATATATATATATTTTTTTTTTACTTTAAGAACAGTAAATGCAAAGTGTATATATATATATATATATATATATATATATATACACTTTGCATTTACTGTTCTTAAAGTAAAAAAAAAATATATATATATATTTTTTTTTTTTTGCAGATTTTATTTTGCCATGCAGATCCTAAGTTTGTTTCTCTCAGTAAACTTTCCTTGTATAATATGTATTAAGCCAAAAAACTAAATTGGTTTTGTCGTCCACAAGCAAGGTTTTGTCGTCAGTCTCTCCTTCTGTGTGTCTGTGAGATTTTTTTTTTTCCCCCGACAAGGAGAGCCAGACTGGGCCGTGTTCGTTAGGATGATGCTGCTGCCGTCTCAGTCGGTCGTTAGCGGTTAATTGAGCGGTAGGAGCCAAGACACGAGCAGGCCATCTGTTTGCCAGAGTGGAACATCTTGTGGCACTCGGCTCGGCGCTGGGCCACCGTGCCTCAGCCCTGAATGGTGCAATATTAATAGATCTGACCAAGACGGGAAGAGACGGACTGTGACAAAGAAGAAAGTCGCAGGGAAAAAGTGGCAAGATGGGCAGTAGCTTAGGTCTCCTTTTATTTTATTATTATTATTTTTTTTTTTTGCTGGACAAGTTGGAAAAGTAGCTCAGATTTGCACTGACAATATTTCCAATTGCTGCAAAAAAAATTAGCATTTAAGTATGTTGAAAAATGAAAAAAAGTTTAGCATATCCCAAAGGTATATTAAAATATTACTTAAGTATAAGTATGAATATAATAAACATTAATAACTAAAAATATTAACTTTTTTTTTTACTGTTTAGCAAACTGTTTAAAACATCTAAGCATATTGAAAAAAAATGTTTAGCATTTCACAAAGGAATATTATAATATTACTTATAAATATGAATATAATAATCATTAATAACTAAAGAGTACAGCAGCATATGTTTTAAGCAATAATATCTGGAAATTATACATATTCCATAATATCTTTATAAAAAATATTAAAGTTTTATTTGTTTGTAAATATAACTTTATAATTTTTACATGTCACAAATTATTGAAGCTCTGTGGACATCAGATGCAAGTGTGAAAATTAATTCATTTCTTCATAAAACTTGCAGTCTATTGTTTTCACTTTAATCATGTATAAGGTTTTGTGTGTTTGTTTGTTTTTAATTTTCCCCCCTCATTTTCATTTTAGATGCTTAATATTACACTGTTAAAATATTTTTTTAAATAATAATAATTTAAAAAAAAAAATAGAATAAAGCCACTTCAGGGAATAGCAAATAGTGCTGAATGTTATTTGAGTGTGAGGCTAATATTGAGGCTAATGTCAGCTAGCTAATACTTTGAACTGAAAAAATGCAATGTTTATTATACAAACGTAAGAGTATTAGTAGACCTAGGTAGGGTAGAATGTTCACGTACTTGTAGAGTATAAATAAAGTGTTTTAGCAGACATGCTACTAATAGCTAGTGGACACGTAGTTACCTATCAACAGCTGGTACCAACAAAATAATCAAAAAAATGTCATATTACACATTACAACAGATCTGATATCTGTTCTTACGGCTGTTTGAGAAAAAAAAAATTGATTTGATTTGAATGCGCAATGAAAAAAATGCCATTCCAGTCTTTCTACAGTACTTTGAAATTTCATATTTAGTCTATTGTGTTACTTGCAGGTTTTTTAATCTAGCAATATCTGAGTGAAAATAGTTTCAACAAGAAACTCTCCACATTTCTATCACCACATGGAGATCTGGAGAAGAAAAAACTTTCGACGTCTTGGTTAAACTTCTAATGATAAATATTCCACAGAGGTAGAACTTGTCAGAAAACCTGACAGCTGTTTTCTTCAGCCGATGGTTTGTATGTCTAAAAGCTTACCAGCCAACTGGTGAGTAACTCCGTCTATTTACTCCCCCAAGCCAATTTTCCTCCTTCCACGAGAGTGTGAGGAACTTGCTTTAAGATTGGAAGGTTGGATGCTCTTTGTATAACGTATCGTACTCATATTCAAATAGTATCAGTAAATATTGACAAGCTTGAAAGGCTTCTGACTGTAATACAAGCACTTAACCGGCGTTCAGAGTAATGTAAATAGCAACAGAACAGGTTTGTGCAGGTCAGGCAGACCTTTTGATGAAGGAAGGACTGTGGATGAGGTGACGGAGAGATGGAGCGATCTCAAAATACACGGCGTATCAGCTTTGTTCGTCAGACTTTAATGAAGCTCTCCATCTTTGCTCCTGCACGAAGGTTGCGGGGTCTCGGTATCTCGGCTGCTGCTCAGTGCCGTGAGCGCCGGTCCCTCGTGACTGTTGGTCTCCCGCGAACGTCTGAGACACATCGCAGTTCTCCTGATTCGCGGCCCTCCGCACCGTCGTGGGCGAGCGGCCCCCTCAAAGTGTTAATTTGCTAACGTTCCTTCAGAGAAGGCGTCTTAATTAAGTTTGTAAGATTCATGCCTAATTTAGTTATTATGTGAGGGATGAATGAGCTAATGAATGCAACAGGAGCCTCGCGGCGATCTCCACCCGCCCGCATTATGTGTGACTTTTCTGCCTATGAATTAATTGTTTGCACTTAACCTTGCACTCGTTTGTTTAAATGTTGGAAATCGACGGGGTGTTTTTAACAATATTTTTTTGGAAGAGCTCGTCTCACACGCTGCGGTTTGTTTTGTTTTTTTCGTGTGTCTTGGCGTGAAATGAGAGGCGTGCTGAAATTAGACACTTCGTGTTCAATTAGCGTAGCAGTGTTGTTGAGGAGAAACTACAGTAGGTACGCGCGGCGGATGTCGTGACTTCTTAGAGGTTCTGCAGGGGTCGATCAGAGGCAGCAGCGTTTTTCAAACTTTTTCTTTACTGTTTGCTGTGGTGCTTTGGTGCTTTGACCTTCGAATGCAAAATGTGAATGTTTTAAGCCTTTATTAAGTGACTTGTGTTCAAGGTCCAAAATAAGCACCAAAAGACTTTCTTGAGTTTATTGTGTGTTGTGTGCGGCACTGAAAAGTAACTCTATATACAGTATACTCAGTCACTTGTTTACTGCTGTAGGTATCTTTAAGTGATTAATTACATCCAAAAATGTTTTTGTTTACACAATGTGTGTGTGTGTACTGTATATAAAAATAAAATCAGTGAAATTTAATTTACGTTAATTATAGGGGTGGGAATCTTCAGGCACTTCACGTCACGATCCGATTCCAAAATGATTCTTGATCTACTTTTTTTTACCCCAATTAATTCTTCTGCTGTGCAAATGCATCTTTACAACATTGAAGTTTCTATGTTTTTTGTTTATATTTGAGATATCTGTGTCAGTACTGCCATCTTAAAAGTAGGGTTGTGAATCTTGGTTTCAGAATTCAATTCAGTAAGATTATTATTATCAACGCAATGGCCCAGTTTCACAAACATGGCGTAGCTTAAGCCAGGATTAGGCCTTAAATTAAGATATTAATGCATCTTTTACAAAATTTTAAGACGCTGTATGTCAGAGCAAGATATTTTCAGTTGATGCAGTTCAAAGATGCATCTTAGTCTGTGACTAGCTTAAGCCTTGTCTGTGAAACCAGGAGAACATCACATTCTCCTTCAATATTACTGCACATGGCTACATTTTAAATCAAATTTATTTTGTGCAAAATTTTAATTTTTTTTATCATTATATAAACAGGCTACTCTTTTAAAACTATTACTTATTTTAAAAAGTGCTTTTTGAGTAAACAAAAGTTTACAGAAATAGTTTTGACGTTTAAAAGTTGGATTTTTCTTTTTTTCCTCTGCATTCTTGCCGCTTGATTATTGCTGATGAGATCATAGACAGTGGCAGCTTTAACAGGCTGCATTCAGGCTAATGCACAGATCTCTTTCGATATCAGATGTTTTGCTCTGCTCTGAAAACATAACTGACGGTGTGCACATCGGTTTCGTATAAAAGCATTTGAAGATGCAAGAGCATTTTACCGCAACCGCGATCAGCCGCTTCAGGACAAACACGCACAACGCGCACGTGACGCGCAAGTCTGTCAGAGCGCAGGTTTCGTGCGTTTAATACAAATGCATTCCAAACGGTATATGAAGATCACGGACGACAAGTGATAAGTATCGAAGCTCACACGTACAGTAGTTTAGAAAACTAGTCCCGTCCGAATAAGGTTACAGTGTAATTCGGCTATATATCCGCGCTAAACTATCAAGGTGAAAATCACCATAGCATGCGTAGTATGGACACCCAACTTTGTGAATAGATTAACGGCCAACCACTAATATTTATATATATTTTTTGATATTTGAAACATTATAAATGTTTTTACTGTCACTTTTGATAAATTCAATGCAACCGTGCAGATTAAAATCAATTCTTTCACAATTTTGAGTGTAAATATAACATAAAAGTATGTAAAAGTTTATAAATGTTATTATGCCAGCCGTGTCATATTACACACATAGCATTATTTTACATTATATATCCATTTTTGAGGCCAATATAAGGAAATGTGGAGAGATTTAAAATATTTCCATAATTACAATAAGTAGGAACTTCTTATATACATTTTTTTTTTTTGCATTTTTCTATAAACCTCAGGTAAACTGTGAAATTATGTTTGGGCTAAAATGTGAACATTAATCACAGACCTTATTTTCCCTCTAATATGTAATTCTGCTTTCTGCATCCAGGTTATTTTGAGCCTATCATTTGAGCCATAAATGTCAAGTGATTAATCAATTTAGAGCCTCAGGAAATGACATCATGACAACAACGATTGACTGATGACTTCAAAAGTGCATGCACAGTCCGGATGTTCAATAATGTGATGCTAAAGAGTGCAAGTCCATTTCATGCCTTCACAAAAACAAAATAGCCATCAATGGAGAGAGAGAAGATGTTTTTTGGTCCAGATGATACATTTATCAGCTAGCAAAGCTAAGTGGGTCATGCTAAGCAGGTGAACTTTGACCCCTTGTTCACAATGCACTCACGATTTCAGAAAGTGCATAAACCACAATCATTTTGGAGGAGAAATAATAACAGGCTGGCTCGATATAATGCAGTAATCATAGCTCTGAGGATTCAGAAATCTCACAGGAGAGAAGAGGTTCAGAGGAACTGAAATTGTGCTTTCAAATAAGCCAACATTAACAGCTCAGGAAAGCCAACAAAGGCAAGACAATCCAAAGAAAATAAAAGCCTGAAGTTGCCCGGTGAAGCCTGACGAGGGCAAAATCTTCTTAAACTAAGTCGGCACCTAGACGTGAACCAAAAAGTGCGCTGTCAGGCCCGGCGTAATAAACAGCGCTTTCAAATCAGCTGTGTCAAAGAGCAGAGAGATGGAGTCGCAGAACACACAGGAAAAGATCCCGGTGCTCCGACTTCTCCTTCATTTCCTTTTTAGTGTGGCGGCTCAGCCCTGGAGGAGTAATTACTTTAAGGAAGCTAATAAAGAATAGATTAGGCTGCAACTTTGAAGAACTCATTTCAAATGGTGCGTAAGAGAGAATAGGCAGTCTGAAGGCAATATGCGTATGCATTGGAGCCCGGGGAAACAGACAAAGAGGGACATGGAAGGAGGAGGAGGAGGAGGAGAGAGAAAGAAGAATGTGGTGAATGGGGTCTGATTTGGAAACACTGTAAAAGGTTAATTAGATTTGTTTTGTGTTTTTTGTTTTTTAATCCAGCCGAGATGTCTTTGAGCAGTGTAAACAATGTATTCATCATCCAAATGGATTAGCTAGCTTGCATGTGAGAGGCAAAGGAAGCCATTTGCACTTTTTGCTAATTGATTTGACTTTTTTTTTTATGTGCTCCGCTATACACAGCAATCACTTGGTAAACAACAACAGTGGCCTGTAATGATGCTCATCACGAGAGGAGAGGAAACAGGTTTTAAAACAGTGTGTAGTAAACAAAACGTGCTTGGCAAAACAATTATTTGATAGCATTTTGATTTTGGTTACGATTATGACAATGTCAATCGATTAAAATATTCAATTGCGATTAATCGCACAACTGTCATGAGTTAACTCACGATTAATCACAGTACATTTGTTCTAAATGTAACTTAAACTTTTTAACCCTCATGTACTGTTCCAGGTTAATTTGACCCTTTTTGATTTTTGAGCTGTTGGAAATATCAGTTATCTTTCTGGATTTTTTATTTTTTATTTTTTTTTTTTCAATTTTCCTAATTTAGGGTCATAAACATGCATGCAAAGTGTTCTGAAATGTCCAAAACAAAAATAGTTACGTTTGTACAGTTCCAGTTCTGCCTATTTATATGTTTTAAGGCCACTCTACAGACCCAACATAACATATCGTGATTATATCTTGTTATTTTACTATCCTATGAAGCAAAAAAATAGCATTTTCCCAGTTAATTTAATACAAATAAATACTTTGTCAGCCAAAAATGTTAAAAAATAGCTTTCATTTCTTTTTTAAATCTATTTGAAATACTCATGAAATACTAGTGAACCTATGTTTTTCTCATTTAGGGTCATGAACATGCATGCAAAGTGCTGATGTGTAAAAAAAGAAAATAGAAATACTAGGTTCCCATTACGTCACTGTATTTGCATTGAGACTTAGACAAGCCTGTTTACATTTTCACACCTACAGGGCACCTCACTTCTTCTGAACATGCAAAACGTACATTTATTATTACGTTTATTTGCCTCTCTGTGCCTACAAACAAATATTTTGCAGCTAAATTCTCAATTAAACCATTTTTCATTTATATAGTGACTAAATCATGATCTATTAAGATTACATAACCAGCTTTACCTTCCAAGATGTTACTCTCTGCACAAAAATCCTGATTTATAATCGAGCCGTCTTGTCAAATAGCCTACACATAAAATAAAGACAATAGCTGTGCTGGGATTTCAGCTATACTTGCGTGTAAAATTAGAGAAGCAACATAATATTGGTTTGAAAGCAGCACTATATAACTTTTGGCGCTCTCGCGGTTAATAAACAGATGCTTATGTCTATGGTGAGTCACGCAGCTATGTGTTACTCTGCAGTGGTGACGACCCGACCAGGCTGCAATAGTCCAAAAATAAGCACTTATTATAAGTGTACCGTAGTGATTCGGGATAAGACAAAAATCACATGTGCTCGCTCATTATATGCATTTTGCTAATTCTAACTCTAACCCTTACTTGTTTTGTAATTTGTACGTAATTCAGAAATTGCAAATTAATTTTTTTTTCCAAAAAATGTAATAATGCAGAAGATGCAAATGTAACTGCAATGCAAAAAATGTACAATACAGAAGAATCAGTTTGACAAATTTGCTTAATAATTGTATTTTCAGATGAACGAGAAATATGTTTATTATGATATTTTCTTTTTTTTTTTTTTTGCTGAAATTTGAGGCACTCTTTAGTGTTTTATAGATGGACTGGGGTCCAGCAATTTTAGTTGAAATTAACTGACGCACGAAAGAGAAAACGCGTCAAACCAACAGATACAACACTCAAATTGTAGATATTTTTAGAGGCATATTGCAGGTTGGTAGGTATTTGGATCGCTAGTTAGAGGTTAGGTGAACCAACTGGACTTTGACAAATATCTGCTCTTTTCTCAAGTATCTGTGTTCACTTTTAGGGTTGAATGATGAAAATTAAGGTTTAAAATGAGCATTGGATGTTAATTGTTGTTTGAACAGAATATTTGAATGTGAAGAAAATTGTCTACATAAACCTCAAAGGGTAAAATGTAGCTCCTTAGACGACAGAAGCTTGTTCTTTGGGAAATGTAAAAAGTCAAACAAAAGAGATTGTATCTCTATTTTTGCGTTAGGAAGAGTCTTTGTAACGCAATAGAGCATTAGATGCTGGTGTCTGTCTGAAAAAAGCAGGGATTCTGGATTAATCTTTGAGCATTCTGGCTCACCCTCTGGCAAAAAGTAAATAAATCATGCCAAATTACAGCAGCAGCGCGCATTCGGAAGGAATTGAGTGGAATTGAGAGTGACGCCCTGGATTTTTAAAGCCCCTCACCATTTCCTCCGGGTACAGACAAGTCCCTAAAAGTCATACGAGCAGAATTCTCATTTTCCAAAATGTTTCTCTCTGGATCCGTCTCGCTTTGTGTTTGGTGCCACTCACTCAAATTGCTGCGCTGCTGCTGCTTTGTTCATCGCATTCAAAGCTGCCAAAACTCTGTCAACAGAGTTCCAAATAAAACTATGAAACAATCCACAATAGCTGAAACAGATCAGCGGGCCACCCACACTGGCTTTGTGTTCATGAAGCTTGAAGCTATTTTACAACTAATGCATTTCTGGATATTTAGAGAGACAGACATGGACTGATGTTGACATGCATTTCGATTAAGGTCCATTTTGAGTATCACAGGGATGTTATATTATTGTAAATAAATAAATATAGATATTAGAGCTGTCAAACGATTAATCGTCATTAATCGCATCCAAAATAAAAGTTTTTCTTTACATAATATATGCCTTTATGCTGTGTTTATTTATTCTGTTTATATTAAAACACACACGTACAGTATATATTTTGAAAGTATTTACATGTAA
>JAUCMS010000055.1:10406311-10424598 GCA_032357445.1 Enteromius radiatus
AGTAAATGCAAAGTGTATATATATATATATATATATATATATATATACACTTTGCATTTACTGTTCTTAAAGTAAACTTTATATATATATATATATATATATATATGCACTGTATATATAAATACATATATAGTCCTAAATCACTTTATTTCCAGCAATAACGGATGGTAATAGAAAGCTGTTTATGTCCCATCTAGAGGCCATTATGGTTGTTAATAAGGGTGAATGTGGAGGAGTGTGTCACAGGGAGAATGTGTGATTATGGGATGGAGGGTGAAGGGGATGTGGGTAATTACATTAAGGTTGGAGCATGACTGGTCATCGCTGCCCCTAATTTGAAGACACACTCACAGCCTGAACTTTTGGATTGCAATAATACACATTTTTTTGGAGTCGCTTCTGAAGATGCACATGCAGTCCAATGAATCCAGTGTACACATTCCCTGTAGTCGAGAAAAAAACAAAACAAATAATGGTCTTTGAATCACCAACAGCTCACTAAGCCTAATCCCTGTATCAAACGACAGCTGACGCAAAAAAAAGAAAAAAAGTTATGCTTTACAACAGCAGCACTTATTGATTTTCCTCGAGGCTACATGTATTGATTGGGAGTTTTTTGGTGTGAGCTTGAAAATCTGAGATTTGAAGGCTTTGTCCAGAAGTTGCATTTACAAGAGTGTGTTATACAATTTGTACATTAGATATTTAAAAATATAATTCTTTAGTTAGTTAAAGTTGTCCAAATTAAGTTCCAATTACCAATTAAGTTAATTACCAACTTACATTTTGATATATTTACAGTAGGAAACTTTAATAAAATTATTATTATTTTTTTTAAATCTTAATGTCCTATGATTTTTGAAATAAAAGAAAAATCAATAAATTTTGACCCACACAATGCAACAATTTTGGCTATTGCTACAAATATATCCTTACAATTTAAGACTTAAAGTATGTCTTTGTGTAGGGAAAAAAATTTATTCCATTTACTACGTTACACATTAATTATAAGATTATGAAAGTAGTGCTGTCATGGAGTAAACACATGTATGTATGTATAATAATAATAATATTATATATATATATATATAGTATATTCGCACACACATGCTGTATTTTATATTATATTTATTTAGTTTGTATAATAAAAAGCAGCATCTTAAACAAAAAAATCTGTGATTTTTGGATATTGGTCAGATGGTATTTTATGTAACGAATTTATAAACAAGCATATAATACCAGATAAAGTTACAAGAAACTTGTATAAAACTAGCAAGCTAATAGGAGTGACTGATGCTTTTGATTCATTAGCTGTATTAAAATGTTTTTATTTGGATTGCATTTTAGTGCAAAAATTGCACAAGTCTACAAGATACATTTTGTAGTATGCATGTGGTTTACTGAAAAATCCCGTTCCCCCTCTGTTCCTTTGCCTGAAAACAGGCCCACTCCCCCACAGATGTCACATCCCAGAAGGCATGGGAAAAGCAGCACATTCAGGTGGCTTTTGTGGCTCTCTTTTTGCCGAACACAGAAGTTTGAACAAAGGATGTAGAACCTTCACAAAGAGCCAAACACAGACAGAGTCATTCAGAAGCTGAATGGATAACAGAAGGTGCTCACTCAGAGCAGGTACGGAGGGTGTTAACAGCAAATGGTGAAAAATGACAACTACATATTACTAAATAGTGTGTACTGAGCTATGTATACAAAAACTAACATTTGAATTTGCTCCATTAGCTGTGTTTGGTACCTCCACCCAACCTGTAGTCCACTGGGGACAATTCAGCCGTATGTATTTGCTTCATGACTGTTCCAATTTCATCACACGCACACAGACATAAACATGCATACTCAGGCCCCAGCAGGGAGCTTTTATTCAAGGCAGTAAATGGAGAAGACGGGATGCAAGCGGATGGTTTTCCTATTTAGGTTGTATTGATTGGAAGTGTTTATCCCCATCTTAACCGTGAGCCCTGACTCAGCCGGAGGGCTACAACCCTCCCCTCCAGTCATAGAAAGCCCTCCCATACCTAATACTTTCACCAACACACTACACACTCGCTTATGACGAGTCACACACTCACTTTCTATGCCAAATCTGGAAATTAGTGTAAAACATACAGAGCCTGTATGTATTGATTCTACCAAATAATCATTTTAACGAGGTAAATCAAAATCACGCAGCACAACCTGTGTAGTCTAAACCACTTCATATAATGAATCAAAACCCATGTATTCCAAAAGATTCCAAAACGAATGAATCAGTGAATCAAAAGCAGACAGCACAAGCTGTGTATACTAGCCGCCAAACAATGGAATCTTTTCAAGGAATCAAAAACATTCAGTGTCATCAAAACGATTCATTTGGACAACTTGCAGTCATTTATAACCACAAATCATTTAAACAAACCAGTTCCTGAACAAATGATTCAGAAAAAAACAGAATATATGTTATATTCTTCACAAATTATTCTTTTTAACAAACTAAAAGATATACAGCGTATTCAGTGTAGCCTAATCGGTTCAAATACTTAGCCATAGGGCTCTTTTTAATGCAGTTTAAAAGATTCCCAAACAAGTGAATCATTTCCTCATGATTACTGCAGTCCTGAATGAATGATGCTTATGAACCATCTTTTTAGTGAATGGAAAAAATATTCAGCATTATTAGTGTAGTCCACCCGATTCCTAAATAAATGATTCGCATGAGTCACATCTTATTAACGAGTCAAAACCATACAGTGCCACAACAAATTCCCGAAGAAGCAATTCTAACGAATCGGTTCTTTTTAGTTAATCAATATGTTGCGCAACCAGTGTAGTCCAAACTATTCCTAAACGAATGATTCTGATTAGCTCATTAGTGTTTTTCACTGATTAGCTTAGTTATTTTTAACTGTATAAAAAACTATTTAGCACGACAATTGAATGATACTACGTATATTAAGTATATTTGAGTCAGTACAGTTCAAGCGATTCTTTACAAGTCAATCTTTATGCTACACTTATTACTAGTGCTGTCAAACGATTAATCATAATTAAATCGCATCCAAAATAAGTATTTGTTTGCACACTATGTATACTGTGTAAATTTATTATATAACAAAATACATACATATGCATGTATACATTTATGAAATATGTTGTTTATACATTACATATATTTATTTATAGCGTAATATAAAATATACAAAAAATAATAGTCTATATGTGTGCATTTATATATACACACATAATAAATATACACAGTACACACACATATAATATGTAAACAAATTTCTTTATTTTTATGACTAATCGTTCAACAGCACTACTTGTTACTGAAATTATATCTTTACCAAGTATGCCTTTCTTAAAAGTACAAAATAAAATTGGAACCATAAATGAACCAGAGTTCAAAAGAATCAATCAAACAAAAAATGCATGTATTATATAATCTTCTCCATCGCAACAGACTTTTGTGCTCTCACCAGGCAGGAAAATGAGTCGTTCATGCGGTGTATGAGTGTGTGTTTCTGCAGGATGAAGAACAGGCTGGCATGGTCGAAGTTGCAGGGCATGGCAGAGATGAGTTCCTCCACTCCCTGTCTCTGAGTCTTCTCCAAACCTGCGCCAGACACACACACACACACACACACACACACAAAATCAGAAATCTGGGATGAGCTGGCATACGGCACCGTTTTGTGCTGAAAATCCCATCCCCATCATGAGAGATGGCCAGTTAATGCCCGTTTGTGCTGTAAATACATAAAGACGTCTAGTAGTTCAAAGGAAACAAGCATTTAATTATTCACAAAACAGGCCAAACGTATATATCTCTCATGTGCTACGATTCAAATGAAGCCACCGTAGCGGAACCCAAGTGTGGTTCACACCTTGAAGCGCTGTGTAAAAGCCCCGAAATCTGTGTTTGGTTACACACTCTCCATCTCCGTACACAGCCTGAGTGTTTGCATTTCACCTCTTTTGGCCAAAGCTACGCTGTGAAACTCGGTTTTCCACATTTCAGCTGGCAGGCGCTCCAAAACGTTAGCGAAGCGTGGCTGTAAACTGCTGTAAAATATTAGCACTTTGTCCACATGCCCACATAAATATCGGCACCAAAGTGCTCTAATTTATCAATCGAACACCTCTCGCATTCAAACCAGCATTCAGCCTTTTAAAATAAAAAAAAAAAACAAAAAAAACACCCCGTGGCCTTTGCTAAGCCTCGATGGGTTGAAAGTTGCGATCTTTAGCACATTAAACGCTTAAAATGCCGCTGTGTGGAAACAGAATATAAACAATAACGAGTGACTTCGAAGCACTTAAAGCAATTTTTTGGTGGCTGGCGAAGAGAAGTGAGTTGTATAAAAGTGATGTCACTCGTTCTGATTGAGTCTCGACCTTGAGTAAAAGGAGCGCACCTTTGTGAGAGCGCTGTAATTAGGACGAATGCGGGCGCACGTTCGCCAACGTATGAATTCAGACTTCCTGACACGGCTTGGGCGGAGAGGATGTGAATGCAGGAGCGAGAGAAAAAAAAAAAAAACGTTGCGAAGGGGGCGAGGGGTCAGGGCAAGTCAGAGAAAGAAGGAGCCGAGAGAAAGACGCGAGGCAGAAAAAGCAGGAGAAAGCACTAAAAGTGTGCCCAAGTTCATTTCCAGTCCTTTCACCGGCGTCCTCAAAATGGGCTAATGGGAGGTCCGTGAAAAGCCTAACACTCGCTGGCGGCGTGTTGAGAGCCCACATATGCGGAGAGCGAGGGCCTTCGCTTCTTAAGGGCCACAAAAGACCAAGGCTTTTGAGACGCATCTCCTGACGCCTCCGTGGCCAGCGGCACCTTCTTGAGACGAGCATTAGTGATTGCTTTTATTAACGCTGCCATTTCTGGCATGCCAATGACTTGGTATTGACGGCGAAAAGCCCCGTTCTTGCCTGGAAGCAGTGTGGGCATTTGTTGGTCTCCACCCCCCCCCCCGAAACAGCACTTGTTGGGTGCCCGATCGACGAGCGCCAGCCCATTGTCTGTTCTTTTAATTCGATGTAGGTCATTTTACATTCGTTACATCTCGAGAATAAAAAAAGAGAGACAAAAGGGGAGCGTGGTATTGATCCACGTTGGGAGTCTGACGGATGGGGTTTGACAGGAGCAGCACATTGATCCGTGTCAACTTCGAGTTACCGCTATTATCCATGGACAAGTGGACGGAGTCAGCGCGGAGGGGGTGTGCGTCGTCTTTAATCCCAGCTGAAGGGGGCCCGGTCCAGGCAGGCGGTCACGGCAGCAGTCACATCCATCTGACATCTCTCCACAAGGCGGACAGGAGCTTTATGACAGGTATCAACAGCAGCAGCGGGGGCGATATCGCAGGTACGGCCCGGCGGGTCGCTTCGAGTGAATCCAGCCGGAGTTGCGAAGGCTAATGAGGCAGGACAGGACATCGGTGCTCCTTCAGATATGAAACACCGATCTGGCTACGAGAGGACAGATCTGTGTGAATCAATCCATGATAGGAAGTCCAATGTCAGGACGAGTTAATAACTGCATCAACTCGCCGTGGATTTTTGTTAGCTGCAAATAGGCATTTATTTTAGGCCGATTTGTTGGATTCATTTAGTGATTAAAAATATTTGCGTGAAGAATGCGTGACCTTTTAATTGGGCTGCGATGATATTTGTGCCACTTTCACGAACCCGCAGAGATTTTTCCACGCTTTTTCTTTGTTGAACAATTCGCCATCATTCGAGGTGGCTTTTGCATTGAACCTCGAATGTGTATGAGGTCCTGTAAGACAAGAGGAAAGAGACCTTGAAAAATGTTTCATGAAAGTCAAATGGCGGAGCTTGTGAAGTCGAGTGCCAAAGCATGCACATTATTAACTCATAAAAGCCACGTTCACAATCACCATGAGGAAGCTTTATAGTGATTTCAGGTATATGTATATATATATATGAGCACATTTATGAATTGAAATGCTAGTTTTGTGCCATGTTCCTTAGCATTTATGTCAAATGAAGGTCTTGGAGCTCGCAGAACGCTTATGTAATGACATAAACCTCATTCGGCTCACTCTCCGTTTGTTGAAAGTGAGCAAACTGTAGCATTTCGCTTGTGTAAGTGTTCCTCCTTTCACTCAGCAGCAGTGTTTGGGTTATTCAAGCCCCCCGCTGACATTTGTTTAGACTGTGTCTGTGCTGCGGCCCGATGGATCGATGACTGGCCACCACAGCCTCCTATTTCAAAGCCCGTTCAGGAGGGGACGGCTGAATGTGGCAGAAACAGAGCCCACCTTCTTTTCGAGGATTTAAAGCACAATGCAAAAAAAACACATACTTGGATCATAGCGGTATGACATATAACATACTGAGTAATGACACAGGGGCATCTTTTTGGGCGTTCCCTCCTCTGCAGTTCTGCTGGTTCTGGGCGGGGGCTACTGGTTTATAGGACTGGCCTGTGGCGCGGTACATGGCCTGGACCCATAGAGCACGATCCTGATCGTCATTGCTGGCGAACACCACCAGATCGCCCTCTCGAACCGCACTGAAGAAAGCTCTGCCTCCCTGAAGACCTGCAGAGATTTGTTTTACCAGATTAATTCATATCAGTCAAGAACACTTCACTAATGTGTGTAACTGCTGGTCTATCTAGGCATCTACAATGGTCACACTTTAATTCTTGTTATTAACAAACCTTTAACTGTGACTCATGCTTCAGTACACTCCTAATTAGCTGCTTAATAGTTAGTAAGGTAGTTGTTAAGTTTAGGTATTGGGTAGGATTAGGGATGTAGAATACAGTCATGATAAATACTAATAAACAGCCAATATGTTATAAACAGGCATGCTAATAAGCAATTAGAATTTGTTACCAAATTAATCTTAAAGTAAAGTTGCTTTGGACTCCAATACAGATTTTCATATTACATTTGATATGTATTTGTGTATATAAAGGCATATCAAAATAACACTGAACATTTATTTTATTCTACACTATTGAATTATTATTAATACAGAATATATACTAAAGCTGTACATGGTATTTCCGCCTAATTGCATTAGCAATAATTAAACACATTCTAGTTTTCTACAATTAATCGTACCTGCTTCATTTCGCATGATGCGTGTCTCTTTCAAACGCAGGAAATGTGAAATTCAATTTTAAGACATAGGTCAATGAAATTCATCTTAACCATGATTATTCATCCAAATTTGAAGTAAAACCGAGACGCCCACACGAGCATTAATAAATAAGGCATTAGTGTGGAAGCGTGAATGTACCTGGCTGCGGATCGGAGTAATCTACCGTGTACCCGTCCAACTGCATCAGCTCATGCGGCTCTGACTTCTTCTCCCGGTAACTGCACATGGCAAACGTGTACTGACTCACCTGAACAACACAACACACAGGAAATCATCCTAACACAATCTTTTTTTTCCCCCCCATCCTAAATTGCACCAAAACATTTCTATGTTTGTGTGCGGGACGGAGCTTTAACAAATTATAATTTGTATCTAAACTGTGTCATTTATGTCACAATGACATGTAACACCAAATAAAAAGCATGGAACTTTTATATTTTAAGCAAGGATTTACTGTGGTATTTTACTCAAATGGAACCATTAAAAAATAAGTATGATGTCACAATGTTTTCTGAGAGATCAGCCATATTTTTGTTATTATTTGTGTGTGTGTGTGTGTGTGTGTGTCAAATATCCTGATAGTTTTTTCTTCCCTACATAACTTTATCTCAGGAGTCTGGTAGTTATGCAGGATAGTCATTTATTCATTTCTTTTATTAAATCAATGATAAACACACACACACATTTTTTTAAAAGACATTTAAAAATTAATTTGGACAAAATAATTAGTAAAGTTTTTTTTAAGCAAATTAATTACATTTATATATAAAGCTATAAAGAGAAAATCTGTCCACCTGAACAAGCACAAAATATCTCCTCTTCCATCTCTTCCAGACTCTCTGGCCTAAGACGTAAAGATACCTATAGAGAAAAAAAAAATATGATGAGCGTCATGGTTTAAAGCAAATCAACAGCAGAGACATCCTTTCTATTATATTTTCATTCACGAAGATGATTAAAAAAACATCTCATCAACATCATATACACATTAAGCCAAGGTGCACAACCCGTATAGAAAGTTTATAGAGTTCAGTTGCAGTCATTCATTAATTCCCCAAATGCCTGAATTCACAGGAAAAAAACCCCATCTTCAGCTATTGATTAAGCACGCATTCTTAGAAATGTAACAAAAAGAAAGGATGTGTGCAGAAATATGGGTGAGGTGAAATCAATTCTTCATAAATGGACACACAGCGCCTGTGGGGGGAAAAAAGCTCCAGTCAAGGTTGAGGGAGCAATGAGTGCATGGAAGCGGGCCAATCTGGGTTAACATGTGGCAGAGGTAATCATCCACTTGTGAAAGTGATTTTCAGCTCACTCTCCGACACCTTTCTGATACACATGATCCCATTTAGACAGCAACAATGGCCGGATAACGGCGGGCGAGACGACCTCCGGGTGAACGGGCGCCCCGCAGGCACTTTCCAGCCAACTTCGGCTCAATCTGAACAATAAAAATAGTAGGCCTAGTACTAATCATAATAACGATCTTCTGAAGATACAAAAAATTGCAGTAGTTCAGGTGGAAACCAGTCAAGAGAAGAGTTAAAGAATTGCAAAAAAAATAGTAATAATCATAATAACCTATTTTTCAACACTGGAGAAATAAAACTGAAAACTAAGGATTCATCCTCTTTTACTGATATGATTTATTATTTTTTCTAACCTACTTGGTAAAAGCACTCAACCTGTTTGCAAATAGACTTCATTTACAAATAACCTGTTCTTTGCCGCGTTCGTTAACATCCGGGAAAGTCAACAGGTTTATCAGTCGAATAAATTGCACTATGCAAGTTATGATACTGCATTGAGCTTTTAAACGCGATACAAATGTTAACCTCACAATTTATGTCAATATGACTGTAAAAAGTCAAATGAAACATGTTAAGAGATCGCTATGAGGAAAAGTGGCACGAGCTGTTAGAGGTTATTACAACGGTTGCAGTGCCCCCATGTGGTTCAACGGCAGTATTACAGCACGTCGTTTTTTTTTCATTGGTTGGGCCAGAGAAACGACTTCTCTGTGGTTTTAAAATAATGGCATTATTAAATCAATTGGCACTGACAAGTGTATTGTCTTAATAAATGCTAAAATTATTTTAAGAATGATTTGCATAGAAATGTGTTCTTGTAATTATCAGTACATTGTTTCTTTGCTCTTAAACTAGTTGTTTTTGTTACATAAATCTATTTTTTTCTACAGTAATTTAAATAAAACTGAAATTAAGTAAAATTAGTGCTGTCGAATGATTAATGGCATGCAAAATAAAGGTTTTTGTTTACATACTATATAGGCTATATGTGTATATAAATGCACACATATGCATGTATATATTTAAGGAAAAAAGTTGTTTATATTTTAAATATTTATATATAATATTAATTATATGAATATAAATATATAGATTGAAATATTTTATTAAATATATACTGTGTGTGTGTAAATATAAAATGTACATACATACATACATATTATGTAAACAAAAACTTACGGTTTTTAAAAAATATAAAACATAAATGCTGCATTTGCAATAAACTAAAATATACTTTAATAACTACAATTAATACAACCAACATAAAAAATTAATCTAAAAACTGAATCATGAATAATTTGCATAGATAAAATAAATAAAAATAAAAATAATAATAAAAAAAAAAATTGTAGCTAAACAATAAAAAATTGTTCCTTTGCTTTTCGCACTAAAACTATTAAAAAAATACAAATATTAGTCAATAAAATCAGGAAACCCTGCAGGAAAGTTAGAAATGGTGCCTTGACAATTATTAGAAATGAAATACTAACATTAATAAAAGTACAACTGAATTAAATGTAAAAAAAAATGGATGAAAACAAATTACTGACTGACTGAATTAATAAAAACTGAAAATATAAAAAAATACAAGAAATTTTTTTTAAATATTACTAAATATTACTGTTACTGCATAGGAAGCATAAAATACTGCATGGAATGAATCAATGAGTCATAAATGCGATGTGTGGCCGTTTCCGAAGGGTAAGGTTAAAAGAGATTTTATAAGAGAAAAATGCAAACGTGTAAAAAGGGCTTTAATGTGTGCCCTGGCCCTCAAACGAAAGAGGGCAAAGATGTTTTAAAGGGATACAAAAAGAAGTAAAAAAAGGAGCATGGGAGAGAAAGAAAGAGGCAGTGAGCATAAGTGAGACAGAGACAGACTGATCAGACAGGAGCTGGCAGCTCTCTCTCTCAGGGCCACGCTGGGGTCACTCCACAAAACTGAATGGCTCCCAATTCTTCAGTCGCTCTGCTGATAAACAGATGGCTTCTTTTAATGGGGTGCACTCAACCTGAAAATCTCTCTCTCTCTCTCCTCATGCACTGGGACAGTCATCAGGTGTTTGTTTTTGTGGATGCGTGTGGGTATATGAGTAATTGGACAAAACCTAAGACTCAAATGGTCTTGTAAATCTCAAATGAGACCAAAAAGCATCATGAGTTTAGCCTGTTCCTCACGTAAATGTTTTTGCTTTAAAGGATATGCCGCACGAGTCAAACGCTGCGTTCATGTCCTCCTGGGAAGTTCGTATTTACGAGTTGGGAAGTCGTAATTGCGACATCAAATGTGTTCAGGTCACTTTGGTCAGAGAAAGATGGCAATGTAACTTTTTTTTTTTTACTAAAAAAGGATTTAAAATTTACTTTTACAAAATTAAGAATAAAGATTGAACATTGGGTGCGTTTTGGAGTTTTGTTTTTATTCTTTTAATATTGGTGCTGATTAATAATCACGATTAATCGCATCCAAAAAAGTTTTTGTTTGCATAATATGTGTGCTGTGTATGTTCATTATAAATATATATAAATAAATACACAAACATGCATGTATATATTTCAGCAAAAAAGGTTATGTTTATATATTGAATATATTTATTTCGAATATAAATTATATAAATATAGACATAAATTTTATTCATATAAATATAATAAATATTTAAATTTAAAATGAAATTCTACAATTGTACAATACTATTTTATTGTTTTATTTGTTGATTTTAGTTAACTACATAAGTGAACAAGAAATAACGAAAACACTTTAATAATCTTAGTTAATGTTAATTCCTACATTGTATCTCTTAAATATCATTTAAATATCATGTTACATGTACTATCTACATACATATATATATATATATATATATATATAAAATGTGTCTACTAAATGACAAAATGCAATGTAATGTACTGTAATAATAATAATAAATTATGCATAATTACACGCAAAAACACCTACAGTAAGTTCATGTAGTTAATTAATATTACATATTATTTAAATGTATAATTACACTGTAACAAGGACACCTTAAAATAAAGTGTAACCAAAATGTTAGTTAATGCGTTAACTAATGTCAAATAATGGGACCTTATGAAAAAAAATATTTTATACCTTCAACTTTTTTTAGTAAATAAATTCAGTGACACTTTTTTAAGGTACAAAATTTTTACCATACCTATTATTAACAGATTGGCTGTTTATTCGTTCTTATAGAGCACATATTCTGCAAGACTATATTCTCAATAACAAAACTTAACAACTACAGTACTATTTATTAATAAGCATCAAATCAGGAGTTTATTGAGGCAAAAGTCATAGTTATAACAGTCTGTCAAGAGCAAACATTTGACTTCATCATAAAGCCTGAGCATATAAAATGTCAGAATTAATATAAATTTGATCATCCGTATGTCTCAGGACAGTATCTGTGTGAGAATGGTCTGAGTGAGCGTGTAAGTGGTCCTCTGCAATGTCTTGTGAGGTCTGTTAAAAAGGTAATTGCAGGTTGAAGAGGCTTCTGCCAATTACAGCGGGCCTCTCAGAGAGCAGCTCTATAGAGGAAGCACACAGGGCCTCTGTGTAATTAGCAGGCTGATGGCACGAATCTGACCCTTGACCCTGTCCCGCTGAGGGAAGGACCCCAGCAGCTGGTCCCGAACATCTTCACTGCTGCTACTCACTTCTGAGAACTTTGGCTCATTCTGGATGAGTAAATACAGACAGACAGAAAGATCTGGCATTTTTCTCCTCCCTTGTTGTTTTATCGCTTTAAAAAGACCAAATCTGAAATAACAAGCACATTTCTAATGCTACCTTTTAAATATAGAATTTATTTGTTTAAATATTAATGTTGAATATTTACTTATTTGTGAAGCAAAAGCAAAAGTAAAAAAAAAAAAAAAGTATAAAAACACACTTTTGGTTTACTTGCATCTAATATTGTCAGTTATTATTAAATGTTGTTATTTATCTGTATTTATATTTTGATTATTTCATAATTGATTTGTAATGTTTTCACGACTTGTAATTTTGTTAGAAAAATAGAAAATGTTAGAAAATACCACAAAACAACACTCAAAATTCTAGACCAGCTAATTTAATAAATTAAATCGATATTTTAATACTTCTGTTTAACCAAATTATTTTGAATATAATTATTTAAATTATTATATTTAAATAAAATATTATTTAATGTAATTTATTTAGAATTGTACTTTTTATTTATTTAAATATATATTAATTTGTATATTTAAAAAAAACAAAAACAATAGATAAAAAAATACAAATAATATATGAAAAATAAGCAATAAATGAAAAATATTTATTTTTATTTACTATTTTTATTTAATTAAATATAATATAATATAATACAATATAATGGATAGAATGGATTTTATGAATAATCTTAAGGAATCAGGGACAAGATACTGTTTCCTGAGAGGCTTCTGGGAGTCCAAGGAAATGTAATGTGACATGAGCAGACACAAAAGACTAATAAATGAACACAAGGTGGCACTATAAGCACATTTTATCCAATGAATTTGTCCTCATTCATATAAATTTGCTTCCAGCAGCTGAATGTTTGTTTGGTTTTTTTTCCTCAAAATTTTTATCAAAATTATATATATATATATTTTGTTTTATAATTTGTTCAATGTTGTTTTCCTTTCATCTCATGGCTTATATAATAGCACGTGAGGATGCATTCAGATACTGGAGGTCAGGATCTCTGAGCATCATTACAGACTTACCCACTGTGCTTCATGTTGGGGGGCTTGTCCATGCGAACCGCCAGTTTGATTTTCAGATCCACGTCTTGGCTGTTCTTTGGCACTACCATCTTGTGCAGCTCTGCCGTTTTGGGCCCGTTTGTGGTGGGGTGAAGGACCACCTGGACAGAACGAGACAAAGTAAGAGAGAAGCACGCTATTAGGACCGATACACCTGGATAGGCAGCTGGAGAGATAGGTGTGAAAGGGATGATGGGAGATGAGAGAAAAAAAGGGTTAGACTGATGAACGGGGAGAGACGGCAGGAGAAAATAGATGGAGGAGGTGCAGTCTGTTTGGTGCGAGTCTTTAATGGGGAGTCTCCATCTGTTACTCTGGGAGCGTGAGCCCTAATGACTAGAGATTTCCTCGCCTGTAGCTCACTTTCCTCTCGCACATGTGCACGCACATCACGGTTCACACACTGTGTGCAGAACATCTGTTCCCGCAACATCAGCCAATAACTGAGCAGAACGAACGCAGAAGCAGCTTGATGTAAAGCTCAGTGGCGGACAGAAGGACAGACTCTGGTCTCACCCTGCCCAGCTCCTTGTCCTCCAGAGCCAGGACTCCAGTGCTTTCGGTGAACAGTTTGACTTTGACCGCGGGCAGGGGGTGTGTGGTGGTGAAATCTCCTTGTGTGCCCCACCTGTAGAAGAAGAAAACAAATCAGCCGTCACAATAGGATGCTTCATTTTGTATTCACCGCTTCTCCAGACCCACGATCAAGTGTCTGCTGAATATTTCCTGCCTGTCTTTGACCAAATTAGTATGTGGGATGTTAACTGTTTGCTTTTGTAAAACTTTTTTTTACTTTAGTGTTGTTGTACACTTATAAAAAAGCTCAAATTAAACAGACAAAACATGTTTTGTTTTGTTTGTTTGCATATGATAGATAGATAGACAAGACTTAAAATGTGAAAAAAAGAAGTAATGAATACAAAAACAACACTTGACTTCAAAAAAAAAAGGAGAAATTCATCTAAAAACAAGACTTAAAACACGACTTGACTTAGAAAACGACAAATAAAACCAAAACAAGACTTAAAACATGACTTGACATGGAGATAAAATAACAAAAAAAAAAAAAATATATATATATATATATATATTACTCCAAAAGCAAGACTAAAAAGCTAATTTTCACACCCCTCCACACCAAAAAAAGATTTAAAAACACAGCTTGAGTCTGAAAGAAAGTCTAAAAACAACTCCTGAGTGCAAAACACCACTCGACTCTCAAACTAGACTCAAAAAACAACTTTTGGCCTGCCAAACTTCAAAAACCTGACTCCAAAAGCACAGCTTGACTCTAAAAACATGACTTGACTCCACAAGAAAGCCATAAAAACAAATATTGACTCTAAAAGCAAGTCAGGTCTGTCAGGAAAGCTGGCAGAGTGTGACTGTTTATGTATAGCATGCTACAGTACGTGTGAGTTCACCAAGATAAGATCGCTACAAAAACACAGACATATTGCATACCTATGGCTACGTGAACACACTAACAGCATAATCAAACAAACTTTTTCTCTCAAGCGGGCCAACAGTTGCTTGTGGCAAATTGACTGTAGGAGTCGACTCCCACATCTAATTCAGTTCTTCCGCATTCTAAAGCAATAAAGCCCCCAGACAGTATTTTGACTGTCATATGGCAAGCCAAGCAAGTTTCCTCTATAATATAAGCAATAAAACGATGCCTGCAATGCAGACGAACTGTGCAATATAGATACTGATAAAGAAAGTACATGCTACAACAGAACAAAAGCTGTAACCAACGAATCTCTTAAATCAAATTAAGCATTAAAATCCTTAATCATGATTCAGCACACAGATATAAATCGCACAATCTTTTCACAGCTAGTCTAGACTGTCTACAACAAACACTGAGTCATACTACCGAATCACTGTCTGGTTATACAGTCTATGGTGTCTGAGCCTCTGCGTGAATCCAGGCTGGGTGTCCGTCGGCCTTGTGATGTTACACCAAGGAAGTGTGCAATCTAGGATTGACGTTCATTTCAATGGGCTTTAGTCAGAATACAAGTCATCGATGGAGAAAGATGCAGCCGTAGTTACAGGATCAACCAGCAGAGCTAATCCTAACCAGCCAAATCTTGATCTCTTAAAGGGTTACTCCGCCCCAAAATGAAAATATCATCATTAAACCACCCTCATGTCATTTCAAACTCTTCAAAATGGCACTATGCTGCCATGCTGTAGCTTCATAATATTATGGTTGAACCACTGATGGCAGATTATTCTGATGATTTGCTCATACCTTAACAGTGTTCTTTACTTAGCAGATCTTAAAGGGATAGTTCACCCAAAAATAAAAATTAGCTGTTTAGCTGCTTGCCCTCAGTGGATCCAATCAAGGTAGGTGACACAAGAAGATTTTTAACTCTAACCGTTGCATATGCAGTCAGTCATATAAGGGAAGTAAATGGGTAGCAAATGTTCAAAGCTAAACAAAAAAATGAAACCAAATTAAACCCTACAGTGTTAAGCCACGAAACGATCAGTCTGTGCAAAAAACTCAACAGTATTTACATAATGTTTTACCTCTGATACACCACAATCTCTGACTATCCTCAGCGCATTCACAATATCCAGCACATGACGTGTCAACTTGCTCATGCACCTAGATATATACACATAGATATAGCCATAGATCCTTGAGCATCATGGCCCATATAAACAGGCACTAATGAGGCATCTATGTATAGTGCCGGATGTTGACATGTCACGTGCCAGATGTTGTGTATGAGTTCAGCATGGTCGTGGTGTAAAAAATGACATAAATACTGTTCAGTTTTTTGCCCAGACCAATCATTTCATGTCTTAACACCTCACGAGCTGTAGGGTTTAATTTGGTTTCTTCTGTGTATGTTTTTTGGGGTCAGGGGTCAAACTCTCAGAGTTTGGTTCCCATTGACTGCAACGATTTGAGTTAAAAATCTTTGTTTGTGTTCTACTGAAGAAACAAAGTCACCTGCATCTTGGATGACATGGGGGTAAGCAGATAAACATCACGTTTTTTAGGTGAACTATCCCTTTAAATTGAGCTAATATTTGCACAATTAAACTTAGTTGAAACATAACTCATACATACAGATACATATTTATTGGAAGACTCAGCCTTAGATTAACGATAGGCATAAAACAGCAAAATTGACTGAAATGCATCAATAAGCTCATGTTTCACCTGACAAACTTCCATCCATTAGACATACGATACTGCTGACATTTACACTTGTTTATACAGTATTTTAAAAGAGAAAAAAAAGTGAACCAGATTCTGCATTCCAGACTAAATTAATCATAATCAATAAATGGCATTTCTTATGTTTTCTTTTTGGTTTTTCTTGCTCCTTATTAATTTCAAAATGGATTTCTGAATGTCACTTACATGTAAAAATACAAATGACATTATTACATGATTAGCCAATCACCATACTTCAATGGAAACCCATTTTCACAATTAGTTATTAGAGGAAATCTGAATTTCAAGGCTGCTGTTAAATCATTAAAAGGTATTGAAGGAATTTATGGAGAGGTTGCAAGCTAAATTAAGTGCTGCCTTAAGCAACCAAATTAAGTCCAGAGTTAGTTACAGTAGTAGTTACTAAGCCCCTAGTGAGAAAAGCATGTCTACTGTATGAACAACTGGTTCAAACACTAACTAAACCAGCTACAGTTGTTGTCATTGACACAGACAGAGAAGCTTCAGTCTTTACTCTGACTGACATTGTCTAGAGCCCAAACTCGCCTTGGGGAGCTTCATAAGTGATGCATATTTTGGGAGGTCTGTTGTTGTTACTGGTCTAAACCTGACCTCTCACCACATACTGTAGAGACTGTCTGATCCCTTAAAACAAGTAGCAAATACGCAATACGTCTTCACATTAAAACAACTTTTTTTTGTTTGCAACATGCTCATGTCAACAAAACCGGACATTATTTGGGAATAATAATCTTGCTTAAATGATCTCAGGTGATTTGCAGGGGACAGCTTCATCTCATCAGAGTACTTCTGCAAGTATAAACACCGAAAGAAAATGGGGTTCGTTACGCTTTCATTTGTAGGTAATGTGCACAAAGCTAATAAAAGACTTAGAATATAATGTCTCTTGCCTTTTCTGTAACTACATTCCCAGGAAATGACATCACTGGCCTGAATAAAATGCAATTCTAATTTAATTCCAGTATATTAAAATCACATATATTCAATAGTAGGAACTTTCACTAGTAACACCCATTATACCAAAGAAGTGATCATATAAAAATGTGTCATAAATATATATTATGACTAATTTGAATCAATTTCGTCATTTAGTTTTAAACTATTTAAAAATTATTTTACACAATTTAGATCTTTTTTTTTTTCAGTACGTTTTTCACAATAGACCCCTCTAACAAAAAAAGGTCACATGCAAGATGAGGTTCCTCTGTGCTAATTAAAATCCTACTGTGAGGTCAAATGTGAGCGTTATCGGATAGAACTCCAGCAGGTGACAGCACAATAAACACACGCCACTGATTCACCTTGATGTGATTACAAGTGGCATTTCAATTTCCAGTGTCTGCTGGAGAAAAACGGGAATAATAGCTGTCTTAGAAATGTAATAAGAGGGGAAAAAACCCACAACAATTGGCATCCTCAAATATCATGCTAGGTTGAAATGTTTTACAGGGGTCATAACAAGAGGAAGCCAAATTTTCCCTGATCTGATCCATTTGTGTACAATAAATCATACGGTCACCTTCACAAAAGCATTCCAGTCCAAAAAGACTGGAAAGTTTTTGCTAAAATGGTCACGAAAAGCTAGACAGATTAGATAGATGAGCTATTACTTTCAGACTGTATGTTCTTTGCATCCGTTTAGCATATACTGCTAATTGGCCAGGCAAATGAGTGCGATCTGAGTCATCTTTCTATTTAATGCCACACAACACTCTTGAAGGCCATATAATATGATATACACAAATATATACATGTGTGTTTGTATTTATATATACTTAATAAATATACACAGTATATACAAATATATTATGTAAAGAAAAACTTTTATT
>JAUCMS010000055.1:10439637-10451800 GCA_032357445.1 Enteromius radiatus
GCTGTCTCCTCCGCTCTTTGCCGCGCTGAGAGGCGCAACATTCATCACGCCACACCGACACCGCAACAAACGTTACAATAAGTAATATTGCAAAATAATTATTCATTAATATAGAGACATTTGTTACACAAGACCATAAAAAAAGATCAAAACAATTCATTTAAAATCCAAAATACGTAATATATATTAACGAAAATTAATATTTTAATATTATAATCATTTTTTTCTTAACATAATTACCTTGACGACATGAAGACAATTTTTTGATGACATATTAAGTGTGCTCTTCAATCCCCTGCTTTTACCCAACCTTATGATCTCATTTCAGTCCCCTGCTCTTACTCCACCATAGGATATCAGTTAGATGCCAAATGTGCCAATTAATGTTGGGTTCAAGCCGCCTAATTGCACTAATCTGCTAACGGCAATACAGATGAAAAGGTCCATCAGCGAAGACCACCCACCACATCTCTTTCACTCCTGCTGTCCTCTGGGGAAAGGCTAGTGACAGATAACACGAGGGCAAGCCAGTTGGCCAATTTCTCATCAACCCCTGACCTTTCTGCTATGTCTTCAAAGCGTCTGATGATGGGCTAAAGCCACCTGTGCTCAGGTGATTACAGTAAAGGGCAAAGGATTAAAGCTTGAAACTGCTTACCGCGATTAGGAGAAACACACGACACAACGTGCAACTGTAAAAAGTCTCATTAAATAAAAACAAAAAAAGCCCTGGGTTGTTTTTCATGTGGAAGCTATTAAGTTGAGAAATATCATAAGTGACTTCTGGCATACCAAATGAAGAGGCAATTAGTATGTAGTTTTGAGCAAATTCTGACAAATGTATACAAAGTACCCCATTTTCTTGAATGTAAGTCACTTTTTTTGACTTATATACCAACGTGACATTTAGATTTATGCTGAATAAGAGAAGTACATGAGCCCAAGTTGGCGATATCAATTTACATAAATACAAGGCTTGGCATTTATAATAAATATTGTTTTTGAATGCTGCTATAGTTCATGTTTGTTTTATACGTTTTTTCATATCTGAATGCCATTATACTAAAGGATTTGTTGTGTAATGATGGAAAGTAAAACATACAGTTATAATGTTTGTAGTTCTTTGGTCCCTGTGCGACGACTTATTTATTTTTGGGCAGTTAAGGTGCTATATTTTATTGTCTTTTATTCAATATTAAAAAGATCTTGCAATTTAAATCAATTATGTATAATGTGCTTGCAAACTGTAATGCAATTTAAGATGGAAAAACGGCAACTCAACTCACCATTTATAGAAAAAAAGATAACACACAGAGAAATGTTCATCTTAGATTCAAATATGTGAAATTTGAAGTACTTACACAAAAAAAGACCTTTTTCAAGAGCAAGACTGAAGAAGGTCTGCTGGGACTAAAATGTTTCGGGACCAAGAGCGTTCATCCAAATCATCTGCTAAAGGAACCTGGGACCAGGCAATTCATTTTTGTCTGTAAATATTCCTCTGAGGACCTGGGTTTGTGGGCAGTTGTTTTGAGACCACACATGTCCAAATGTCAGAGAACACTGAAAAATCATTGTGTTTATGAAAGAAAATCTTTCCTGGGACATTATGGATTGTGAAAATAAACCACAACTGAATAGAATATAATTAATCAAAAGGCGTTTTGAATTTTAGAAACAGCCATTGTTAAAAGCCACAGAGATCAAGCTGTCATGGCCAAACCCCCAGACATTCGGTGTCTCTGAAAACCAGAGATAAAGCTCTGACAAATATGGTCGCAGTGCAATTCACGAAAAACAAACATTCTCTAGAAAAGAAATATAAATATTAGGGTTGGGCATTGTTATTATCACGTTAATGCATTAATTGATTCCCACCCACTATTATTTTAATCACGTGTCAAAGGGTTAGTTCACCCCAGAATGAAAATTCTGTCATTAATTATTCATTTATAATTTATTTCAAACCCATAAGACCTTTGTTCATCTTCAGAACACAAATTAAGATATTTTCAGAGAGCCATCTGACCCTCCATAGAGAGCAATACAGTTTAAATGAGCCTTCAGCCTTCAGTATTACTTCAATTTATCATGCAGCTCAACTGTACTCTGAAAATAAACCATAAAGGTGCAGTAAATAGGACTGGCCTAGTGTTTGAACTAGGTATTGCGGTCCAAATTCAAAATATCGGAGGATTTTTTGTTCACCCAGCCACTCCTCTTCAGACTTGACACACATGCAGGTTGCCAGATTGGCGACACCAACAGGAACGAGCGTACGTGATTTAATACAAGAATTAAATTAAATACGCTGGGGTTTTTTTACCCTAGGTGCCGAAATACAATTGGGAAAACTGGCAGTGGACGGGTTTCACAAACCAAAACAGAGACAACGTTCTGGCCCGGAACGCACATTTTCAAAGGAGAACTGACTCTAGCATTGTTTTTCAGATAAACAAATATGTTAATTTGGCACGTTTCTTAAATATCTGCAAAAATGGTATTTTTATGCTTTAGTAAAGTCAGAAACTTGCATAGAAGACCTTTAAAGCTTAGCTAGCACTGACCTGCAGGGCATTGTAGAGCAGCTGGTGTTCAAACTTCTTGATTCCCAGGATCTGCTGGAACATCTCATACAGCTGTTCTTTGCTGAGGATGAGTTCAGACACTGCGCTGAAGGGCATGCGTCCCTGCGGCCGCCGCTGGTCCTCTTCTCCTTTGTAGATGGCGTCATATTTCGTGATCCAGGAGCTGAGGACAGTCTCTTTGCTCAGGCCATCGATCTCGGGCAGGCTGCGCACGCGACGCTCAATGTTCTTCTTGAAGACCTCGCGGAAGTCACTTGCAGAACAGCCTCCGCTCTGTACCATGCGTGCCACTCGCTCACTCTTCAAGAAGCCCTGAAGGAACGGGGTCAGTACATCAGTACACTAGGATGAACACAAGTCTTATTTTTATTTATTAATTTTTTTTTTTTTTTATTGCTACTTCAGAAATTCAGTTTATACATAAAATTGAATGCACTTGAATACATTTTTTATATGAAGAAAGTGTGTTTAACTGAATTGACAGTTGGATACTTGGTAAATCTTCATTTAATGTGAGGCACCATATCTAGGAATCAGCAGAAAATGTATGAAATTATTAATTTAAAAAAAATTAAGTAATTAAAGTACCTTTTAAATTGGTAAATGGAAGATTTCTTAATCAGCTACAGTAAATAACATTTTAGTGCCAAGTTAAAAAAATTATGAGATTAAAGCTGTTTGAGGAAAAGAGTAAAAATTCTGAGAATAAAGTTATAGCAATATGAGAAAAAAAGTCAAAATATTAAAAATGTTAAAATTAAAAAGTTAAAATGGCAAAAATAAAGTGAAAATAGTTTGAGAGTAAAGTCGGAATTATGAAAAAAATTTAAATGTTTGATAAAATAACAAGAATAAAGTAAAAAAACAAATATTATTTATTTTTTATTTCAAGAATAAAGTCAAAATATTTTCAGAATAAAGTTAAAACTGCGAAATAAAAGTAAAACGTAATATTTCATTGCACTAAAATGCCACTGTAGCTAAATTACTTGAAACATGAAAAAAAATAGATAATTGGTTTTAAAATTGTAAGGGTTTCGTAAGGACAGGTCATGTCCAAGTTTAGTTTCTGGACAGAACAGCACCTTTAATACAGCTCACTGTACTTGTCTGGCACAAATTTCTTGTCTTCTTAAGGACAGAATTATTTCACAAATGGGGTCTCTCTCTCTCTCAATAAGAGCTTCCATCCATTCATCATTACAAACCAACAATACACATGGAACGAATGGACGTAACAAGCCAAAATTCAATTAAATGCTCAAAGCGGCGGAGCAGCGCAGTTTTAGAAAACACAATGATTCATGAGAGAGAGGAAATGCCCCACTGAGAGAGCGGCAAATCTGCACAGAAGACCATGAAAACACTTCACCACTTTTCAGTAATTTCATTTTTTTATATTCGGTGACCGTGTCTGGGGGAAAGCGAAGCTGGTGAGGTGCGACAGAAGCGGCAGATGGAGACGAATCGCAGCTCCTAACCGCAAGTAATGGAGCAGAACAAAGACACTTCAGCTGCCTCGTCTTAAGGAGGCGGGGGAATATATCTGTGTCAAAACCGCCGTGATCGTAAGACGACAGAGATCGGAGCGCAACAGGAGGCAGTACTCATCGAGGGAAACTCCTCTCAAAACGCTTTTACTTGGACACCTGTAGAGACTACAAAGACTGCATTTCTCTTTCAGATTTGAGGAATGTGTTCATTTTCAAACACCATTTTCAACATAAAAGTACAAAAATGCAACTCAACTTGGTAAATACAATACAGAGAAAAGTCTTGAAATTCCTTCTCGGAAACTGAAAACGCACCTATTTGTTTGTTCACGAACAGTTCATTGGTTCCATTAAAAGCCCATTCATATGGTGGCAAAAACAATGATATTGGATATCTCGCAGGGCTTCTTAGTACTTGAATGAGTCAGTGAATGAGTGGCTTACTTTCCTGTTGAGAAAATGATTAGTTTCCTCCTGCCTCAAAAAGGACATGCAGGTAAAGAGACAGAAAGGCGGTCGAGCTGAGAGGACACGGGCCTGCTTGTTTTCTCTGAAGCCCTCAAAAACTGAATTGCGTTTGTGTTTAGCTGTATTATAATTGTCCTGAATTCTGTTTCTGAAGTAATCTCTGTTACAAAGTCAACGTGATTCCAGTTACAGTGTGTGTTCTGCAATTATCTCTCTTTTACTTTTTATAAAAGTAATCAAAGAGAAATAGACTGTACTGGTTTCCTACATATTATTTTACATATTTTTTCAGTGTCGATTCTGTAGAAATGTGGATAGTTCTGGTTCTGGCTTATGATTGGTCAATATAGAGGTTCCAGTCATGATAAATGATTAATTCAAATATAAAAACATAAATAATAAAACTACCTGTTAAGTTGATAAATAGCAGATTTTCTAATCAGCTATAGCGAATACAATGTTTTAGTGCCAAGTTAAAAAATAAAATCCTAAAATCTAAAATTACGAGATTGAAGATGTTAATGTTTTGAGGAAAAAGTCTAAATTACGAGAATAAAGTCACAGCAATATTTAAAACATTTAGTAGTTTAGTAAAATTACAAGAATAAAGTAAAAACATTTTGAGATTAAAATCTAAATTGTGAGAATAATGTCAAAATATTTTAAGAAAAACACCACTGTAGCTAAATTAATTCAAACATGAATTTAATAGATCATTTATTTTAATATATATTATTACTAGTGCTGTCAAAAAATAAATCATGATTAACTGCATTCAAATGTAAAGTTTTTGTTTACATATATGTAAGTGTAATGAGTTTATCATGTATATAAATACACACAGTATATATTTAGAAAAGCTTTACATGTACAGTATATACATTTACATTATATTTTATACATACATAAAACATATAAACATAACATATTATTCATAAATATATAATATAATATTCATGTGCTTGTATTTATATATACCCATAATAAATATACTGTACAAAGTACACAAACATTTGACAGAACTAGCAATAATACATTTTAAAATTATCATGTTTTAATTTAGTTAATTGTGTAAAAAAAACACACCATAATGCAACTTATACATTAATAAAATTAAAATTAATATATTAAATTATTAATGTTAATACAGGCATGAAAATGGGTCAGGGGTGAAAAAGGTGAGAATGGTGCTCGAGGGGTGATGTGGTCTCTGATGGGGCGACTCCCACAGAATAAATATTACGGCCTCATTAGGGGACAAGCTGTAATTTACCTTCTTTATTCTTCCATCATGATTGACAGCCAAGTTTGTTTGTTTTGTTTTTGTTTTTTGGGCAAAGAAATCAATCTAATAAGTGTTTTCTACCATTATCAAAAAACATAGCATCAACAATTAAAAATAACATTTGGATTAGCGTTAATGATACTTACGCATTAAATGTAACTTACTCTCTTAAGGGTACATTCACATGAAGCGTCTAAAAACGAGTGGAAAACGCGAGGCTCGTTGCTTCCTCCACCAATTTGAAAGCGCTTGGGCGCTCGCGCTTCTGTTACTAGGCAACCATAAAGACGCTATCAGCTACAAAAACATTTCTGCTTTGGATTTTAAACTGCGCAGCTCCATTGAAAATAAAGAGCTTTCGCACAAAATGTCTTGAGTATGCATGCTCTATTCAATTAGAACCAAACTGCTTCCAATTATATATGAAGAATAAACCTTTCAACATTTTTTATTATGAATCCTTTATGGGCATGAAAATTCTGCTTAAGACAAACCCTTTTTTAAATTAATTATACTATTTATTATTTATTATATTTTATTTGAATATTTAACAAATAAATGTGTGTATAATATTAAAACATTTTATCCAAACAAGTCCCCCAGCTTCAGTATAAGTCACAATCATACCCAATAATTTCCCTATTCACTGTTTTGCAGAGAAATAAATGCTAAATTCATGTTGACTGACAGGCGAAAGCTAAAAAGGACTGAATGCTGCTTTAAATGCATTGAATCCAGTGTTTCAGACAGTTTCATTTCCTTAACCCCCTCATACGCAGCTGTCCAACCTGTATTATTTATTATAACACTTATATAATACAGTATATGCCAGTTGCAGCTACACAATGGTGTCCAATGCCTCCATTTTGAGGTGGTGAAAATGTCAAACATTATTACTAATGAATCGGCCACCAAGGGATTTCCTCTCTCCCTGCTGCTCGACTTAATTGGTGGTTTAAAATCTCATTCAATTATTTATAACCAACAGTGTGCAGAGCTGTGCTCCGTCTGCAGTGAAGAGATTAATAAGATACAGAGCCATTTGTGTAATTAAAGCTAATATGAGGAATTAATCCTGGCAGAAGAATGAGGGAGAACGGCGTAAGAAAGACTGTAGATTAGCGCAGGAATCACGGTCGAGCTGCCATGCTAACAGTAGGAGCAGGTTATGAAGGAAGACTGATATTATATTGGTGTATTTGACTTCATAGGGGGCGGCGAGTCTGCGATAAACATGAGGAGGGAGAGATCATGAGCGGGTGAGAGGGTGATGATTAATTAACAGAAAAGGTTTAGCGATGACAAACCTTTCATTTTTTGATGGTAAGGTGGTTTAACAGGCATGTAGCTTTGGAACACCTTGTGTTTATTCTCACATTATTGCTTTGTTCCAAAACCTATTTTTAAAATAGAATATTAATTTACTGAATTTAACGGATATATTTCTAAGTACAGAGAAACAAACCTGCAAAAAATTGAATAATAATGAAATCAAGTATAGGAAAAAAAATGTAATCAAAGAATAAATTAAATATAAAAAAATAAATCAAAGCAAAGTCATTTTAATTTTTTTACTTGTTTTAAATGTATTTATTCATGCATTTTTTAAAATATTTTTATATATTTTTTTGTATTTATTTCCAGATTTATTAATTTTTACTTCTCTTTGTACAACATGGAATATTTTATTTAAAATTGTATTACAAACGTCATTTCTTGTCATTACTGTATATTCATCTATCCATCATACTTGTTCTTCAATATTTTACATATACAGTTTTATGCAAAAGTTAAAAATGATCATAATTTCAATTTATAATCTGCTGGGTTTTGAAATAGCAACTTCATTTGGATATAATTTAGAGCTTATGGAAAGCGCAAGATTTCAGTTCTGAAATAACATTTATTTAACCGACAGATACAATGTAATGCAATGTAAATCATAACAAAAAAAAAGACAGGTGCAAAAATTTGGGCACCCCAGAGAAATAATGACATAAATATTTAGCATAGTATTGAGTATGAATTCCTTGTTAAATTTGGAACAATGCTTTGGGTCATTGTCCAACTTCTTGACTGATTCTTGAACATTGTTCTTGAGAATCTGTTGATACTGGGTGGAATCCATGAGATCATCAACTTTGACAAGGTTTCCAATACCTATGCTTGCTACACAGTGCTACAGCATGAAGACCCTGCTAAATTTCACAGGTTCTTCTCCTGGAATACGCTCTTCTTTTTCCGCTGTGCACAGCGCCTCTGGTTGTAAGTCTTGGTTTCATCTGTCCTAAACAATTCTGGCCTGTCTAGATGAGCTTTGCATACCTTAAACTACTCTGCTTGTTAGCAGTACACAGAAAAGGATTTTTCCACATCACCCTTCTATTGAGCTGTTCCTTGTGCAAAGTTTGCTAGACAGTGGAATGATGTAGAACGACATTTTCAGCAGCAAGATGTTCTTGGAGCTCATTGTGGTTTGACCGTGACCAGTCTAACCATTCTTCAAACTTTGCCTTTCAGATATCTTTCTTGGTCTGCCATTTCTTTCTTTTACAAGTACTGTTTCTGTGGCCTTCAATTTCCTAACCGTGGAGACAGGGACTTTAAACCTTTGCCTAAACCTTTTGTATCCTTCTCCTAAGTTATGCTGATGAATTATCCTAGTTTTTAGGTCATTAGAGAGTTCTTTTGACGTTCCCATGTTGCTACCTTTCCAGAGAGATGAAGGAAAAGCACAACTACCAATCATCTACTGTACCTTAAATACATTTTTTCATGATTGGTTTCACCAGTTTCTTTTTACCTTTCGACTGCAATCAATTAGTGTTAAGTATTAAGTGACAACATGTATTCAAATCCACACCAATGAGAGGGTGGCCAGTCTTTGCACAGCCTATTTCTCACTTTCGATTTTATTTTATACAACACAGTACTGCTACACTGAGAATTTCTATCTGAAAAGCATCATATTATCCTGCCTTCTCTCTAAAAAAAAAAGAAAAAAGATAAAAGTCTTTTTTTTTGTAGAGAAAGAGCACATTATTATAAAGCCCAAACCTTTGCATAAAACTGTTTGTACATATATGTAATATCAAGATACACAAAGTCACTTATGTTTACCAAGGATGTATTTCTTTGACCAAAAGTATAGAAAAATAAATAAATAAATAAATAAAATAAATAGCTTTTCCAATTTAATACATCGTCAGTTTAATCTAAGCACACTTGCGTCTTCCGCTGTAAATCTTCCAGCTCGTTACAGCAGGATGGATTCTGATTGGCTGTTAATATTTGTATCGGTCATCATATAGTTCTGAAAGTGATATGATATCCAATGATATTATTTCTCTGGACCTTTATTGTTATAGTTGTGTGTATCGTTATCAACCTTGGTGCCAACGGCGCTTTACACAGGATATATGAGACTAACAAAACACTCTCCAATGCCAAAACACAAAATGTAATTTAGGTTTGTTCGGTATAACATTTTAACAAATACTAAGCCAACCAAACTAAGCCTGGGGCTGCGACTCACTACTGATATACCAGAGCCTTCAATGCTCAAAAGTTAAAGATTGTTTATAAAGCTGTCTTATAAAGTCTGGAAAAGACTGAGTGCGGCAGACCGTATTATACGCTTCCTCATGAATAAAACATAGCTGTTTATCGCACTGGGCAGCGTGAAACATTAAAAACAGTCTTCTCTCTCGCTTTCTCACCCCCTTTTCCGAAATCTGAGGTGATCAACAGCTCCAGTTGCTCATCACAAGCCGCAGTGATTCAAGCTCTTTTGTTTGATCTCTTGAACAATAAGAACATGTGTATTTATATAAACACGAATGTTGAGTCACATCTCCCATTGGCGAAAAAACCTGCTCCATTTATATCTCTATTGTGTTTGTCCCTTTTCACAAATTCGCTCAAGCGTTTCCTCTTATCACGTTTCCTGTGAACTCAAGCTCTGCCCTCTTACTTGCTCCTGGCAGCCCGATTATTCACATCTGAATGGAAATCTGTGCTTCTTTCTCTCTGAGAAAAAAAAAAATCTGATGGGGAATCACCTCAAACCTGAGGAAGAGATATTTTGTGCACTGTTGATGCAGTTTGGAAGATGTACATGTACGGCGCAAGTTTCCATTGGCAACGGAAAGGGCAATACACTATACCACTTCGGAAAGTTTCGATGAGAAAAAGCAGAGAAATAAGGACCAGAGGTAATGAGCAGAACAGGATCATGTCTGGACATACGACCAGTCAGAGTCACCTCTATAATTGGATCCTCTCTACTCAAACCTCAAAATACTAATCAGACCTACAGTATATTGCAACCTGGTTTCACTGTTATACGTAGGTATGTTTACAGGCAGAAAACGTGCATTTGAGATTTAATATAAAACTGAAGCATACAATTTGGATGTATTTTACCATTTAAAACACAAAAACAGCTAAAAAATAAAAAAAATGCTATTTACAAATCTTCTGTATCATTAAGACATTTGTATCAAAGTATTTTTTGTCATCTGTGCTCCTTATCCTATGCCCCCAAACCTATCTTTTTAATAGTAAATATAAAAATATATATAAAACAATTGACCATAATATGCCATGAAATTACTGTTTTCAATATATATATATATATATAAAAAAAGACATTTTAATCTTTAATTTCACTCCTATATGTACCTCTAAACCTAACCGTAACTATTATTTCTATACAGAATAAAGAAAAAACATAACAGACAAATGCGCACAAACAAAATAGACTGCTTTTGTAATTCTGTTGCATTTTTGGTGTATTTTATGGCTATATTGTCAGTCACAGCATGTCGGAAAAAACACCTTTTGTGTCTCATGGCAAACAAATGACATATATGATAAGTAATAGTTAAATGACTGCAGAAACCTTATGCATTTTAAGGATATAAAGGATAGTCTTATTGAACACTGTGTAATCTTCTAAACAAGTTTGCAGCTGAAATCACACAGAACAGGAAAATATATTCATTCATAGTTTATATTAAAGAGTTACTCCACCGAAAAATAATAATGTTGTCATTAATCACCAACAAGCTTCGTTCGTCTGCGGAACACAATTTAAAATATTTTGGATGAAAACTGTCCCATTGTCTGCCACTAAATGAGTAGATAATTTAGTGCAATTGAAAATATAATGTCATTGATATAACATCTGAATACAACAATCATAATTTGTGTTTTAGGTGTCGTCAATACATCATCCATTGTTAAATGCTGAAAATGTGTCTTCATTTGTACGTTTAAATATTGAAGTAAATGTACACATACGATTCTGAGGACCTTATTTTATGTAAAATATATACGAATTATCATGAAATCACGCTGTATATATGGTTTTGTCTAGACCATCTTTTGAATGCAAAGAAACTGATGAAGTGTGAAACTAGTCACACTAGTAGTAGGTATACAGAGTTTTTCATTAGTTTTGAAGGAAAAAGCAGAGCAACAGTGGAAATGAGCATCAGAAGGAAATGTAGAATGGGATTGAGAGAAAGAAAGAGGGCCAAAAACCTATGCTTATGGCTCTGACAGGCTTCAAAGTCGACGCCTGCAGCTATTCTGTTTGCAACGCTGTCAAACAGTAATCCAATTGAGAACCACAGGGTGGTAAACACATGGGAAAAAAAGTAAGAAACAAATGTGAGCTGGAAAGAGAGGGAGAACGTGGTGGAGGGAGGAAAGAAAAAAAAAAAAAACCCAGCAGATCACGACAACCTCGGGCTGAATGTGTAGAGAAATGATTCTGCCCTGGCTAAAGGGCAAACAGCTCAGAACAAAACAAACATATAGGGACTATATTGTCTATTGCGTCGCGTGTTTGTGTTAGGAATGTGTTTAAAGGAAAGGACTGGTTGATTCCTCAAGACACCCTCTAAGTCAATGATGAAAAAAAAAGAGGCAGAGAGACTGGTCTAAATGTGAGGTGCAAAACTCAGACATGACGATAAAAGAACCACAATATTGTTGGCCGTAGAAACTTTTTTGTGCATTCTGTTCAACCCCTTTCAATTACACAGTCAATGTAATAGCATTCATTTTTATATTCCTAAAGGTGTGGACGTATTTACTGTCTTCAAATCTAGTAATTTCAACAGGTATCCACATGATCAGTAATTTGGCAAAGGGGTTCATTAAAGGGATTGAAGCTTTTTTTTTCCCCATTATGTACTTACATGCAGGGCTGTACGTTCATTTTTTGCACAAAGAACAGGCGCTACACAGTGTTGTTTTTGACTACCATCTTAGATTTAGTCTTAGTCTTAGTCTTTTGGACTAAAATGCTTATTAGTTTT
>JAUCMS010000055.1:10475855-10497032 GCA_032357445.1 Enteromius radiatus
CAGATCGATTCTGAATCGTTGCAAATGAGAATCTAGATTTTTCTGTGAATCGATTTTTTGGCACACCCCTACTGGTTAATGATGTTTTAATACTATAAGGACTGCATGTTCAATCAAATATACTTATATTGCCACAGATATATAAAGAATTACTATCTTCCAGATCAGCATTCATATTAAGTCCTATCAAGGCACACAAAACCATATCATGTCCCCACCAGTAGGAATGAATCAGTTTCGAGACAACAGGTGCTCTGAGAGCAGTATGCCCAGTTAAATGAGCATTTGCATCTACATTGCAGCTGTTTATTCATGATTTATTCAGCATATGAACCATAAAATAACAGACTTATAAAAGCAGAAATTGAGAATTTCAGCAAATAATAATTTGATGCTCTAACAGATATGCATCCCATCAACCAAACTCTGAATCCAAATAAAACATTTCCTAACACTGAGACAAAGCACAAAGCTTGTCAAATACAAATCTGCCATTGGCTGTAACTAAATAAGAAGCAACACCATAGCGCTTGGCGAGCATGTTAAAAACCCTATGGGCATCATTAGAGAGACAATATGACTGACTAAAACTATTCAAGAAATAGACCACAATTTAATAGGGATGGAGGATGAGGTACGGATATCCGGATAACACTGTATACCAGACAAACAAATCGTTAATGACGACAGCGGTGCACGACAGAGATAAGATAGCAATGCTGATAGATTATATGTGCTCTGCACTTTCGCCACACTGCAGTGTTCCTGCTTGGCTTCTGGTAGAGCCTAAACCTTTTTCAGGAGGAGGCAGATTACGTGGGTAGGAGGGTAATGGAATTACCCAATGCGAGAGATTTCGGCAAGCGCGACAATTGTATTTCAGAGCCGTTGCCGCTTCACACAGCCTCATTATGCACCTGCTGTTCTCTAAAGATTCTCACAAAGCAAGGTCATAACCTACCTGCAGATTCCTCACAAACAGGGTGTTCCTAGTAGAGCAGTGAGGTAAGCACTGGCTGAACCTCGCTGTGACTTCCTATTGTTGCACTGCAAGGAGATGGCCTTACATAACACTGTGTGGAGATATGCATCTCATGGAGAGCAAAACTGACAAGGGAAGGGAAATATGACAAAGAAGATGGGACTCTGCCTCCAGTGAGGCATCCGCCTGCCAATCTCCCCCGCCAGAGTCAAGGACTCATCTCCTGTGGAGAAACAGAGGCAAGTCTGCTTACATAAACTAAATCACACAGCTATTCAGAAGAGAAAAACAGGCCAAAAAACTATGCACACGACTGCGCCGAGGGATTAGACATATGTGGAGGAATGAGTGGGACATCCATCAGTGTGATTTCCAGGCTGCTGTTCACCATCAAGAAATGGATAAGCTATCATGATAGCGAGCACATGAGCGCAAACATATGGGGCTTCTCTTCAGAAAACTGAGAAACAATGAACAGATGAAAAAATGAAGACAAAGAGAGATGAAGAGGGAGGGAAAAAGGTATGAAAGAAATGCAGCTAGAGAGAAAAGCCTCAGCCCACTTGACAGTCTGAGTGTAAAGCAAAGGAAAGCAAACAATTTGTGAGGACAGAAGCTAGCTCTCATCTGCAGGGAATCTGGCTCATAAACAGAGATTAGTCTCCCAGTGGGCAGATATTCACATTTAGATTTAGTTATTCAGCAGACACTCCTACTCATATTAGCAAGAGTCCAAACATACTGTACGAGTAGCCATTCCTGTATTTGTACTTGTACCTACATAATAAAACAAACTTGATGATGCAATAAAATGCTTCGGATGAAAAAAAAACAAAAAACATCAGGTTTCTTGACTAAATATTTTCCATTTACAACTGGGATGGACATATTACTAATTATATTTGTTCAGAATCAGCACCACCCTGAAAATCTCTCCAGAGTTCCTTCTTGTTCGCTTTCTACACAATGGCAGGGTTAAGCAAAATTCAAAAATGAGGAATTGGTTCTCTTTCAGTTGATTAGTTGAATCTGAATTAAACTGGCAATGCCCCAGAGGAAACTGAAGTGGGATATGAACAGCAATGGCAAGATGAGAAACTTACTAAATTATAATGATAAAGGCTACAGCGTTCCAAATTAAAAATATCGTTTCTCCCGCCCTTCCTCTTCAAGACTCAACACTCACATGAGTTGCCAGATTGAGGACACGCAAGAGGAAAGAGCAAACTGACAATGGAAGGTGACAAGCCTTACACACTGTAGTTGTAAAGTTCACGTTTTAATATTCCTCTGGTAATAAAAAGTTTTAGACGGATACTGAAGCCTTTTAGGTCGTGTAGAATCCGCTGGCTTTCATGGACGCAATCAACACATTCTCACTCCCAACTCGTCACATACTGAAGCCTGGTCAGTGCCACTTGGCGTCACTTTTTGATGCTCAAGATACCCCTTAAGAATAATTTTTCGATGTGAAGGGCCACCGTTGTTTTCATTTGTTTGTCTTAATTAAATGGTTTGCATGCGTTTATAAAAAAGAAGGATTTTAAATAAAATTAACAATTTAATTGGAGCTGGTGTTAAGTTATAGTCATTTTTAGATAATGTTCAAATATTTTTTATATCTGAGGGGAAAAAGAAAGGATGTGATGTGTTGGGATGTGTTGACCACCTAAACGCAGACCTACCCAAAACCTACCCACTTCTGAAAACTAAAACATGTAAACATGTAACAGGCAAATATAAGTGCAGTGACAGGAATTTATTGCAAAATCTGATGATAAACAAGCAGTACAAACGCATTACAACTCGCAAGTTGAGTTGCATTCCAAGTTCTTCTTCAAAGAAGAGAGCAAAACACATGGCTTTAATCGCTGAAAACGATCCTGCTCTGTTAACACACACATATCTCATTCAAAAAGATTTTCTCATTCTCTGTAGCATTATGCAATCGGTCATGAAACAATCAACAGCCAATAGCATTTCACAACCAAGGCTGACGTAAGGCTTTTTCCTGCAGCACAGGATGAGCTTTATAGCAGACAGAGACAGCTATCACATCTACTTTTTGAATAAATTATGAGGGTAAAACTATTTTATAGGCTTTTTACTATTTAAAGTATTTGTCATGCAAACATTTTTTTTTCTTTCTTTGTTTCATACTGTGAAACGGTCTATTAAAAAAAGTCACACTTCTACTTCCATTCCAAATTTTAATTTCAAACTTGCATCCTGTTTGCTACCTCAATTAAAATGTAATGACTGAATTGGAACTCAAGCAGCATTCTTATTCAATTTTGATACAATCATTATAATCCAATATAACCTCTCTGCTTGCTGAGCGCTCATCTTGCTTCTAGCTATGCAGTGTTCAGTCATATACTGACAAGCAGATGGATGAATAAGACTCCACAGGTGAATCTCATGAAACCTGTGAAGAACATGACTGAATTTTTACCCCAAAATCAAAAGAAAAAAAAGAAAAAGTCTGGCAGAATCTGGCCAGCATGTCATCCAGCCATGAATTTCACATTACTAAAGGAGAATGTGAGGGCATCTTTCAAAGGGCTGAAGCTGAACCATATGGCCTGCAATAATACAATGTCTCAAAACACTCAATCAAACCCATAAAGGAATGGATCAAAGAGCATGAGGGGCTTCCTGGCTCTCTGACTCTCAGTTGTGAGAGTAATCCATTAAGAATGAATACACAAAATCTGATTAGCAACAGATTACCTTCACTTCTCCATTAAATTTGAATTTTAATTGCCTTTGAAAGAGAAATTTAATGACGGTGTATTTTTGCCATGAGACACTAATGTGCGATAATGCCTATGGGGATGTCCGTTTTATTTACAGGTGAAGCACATCTTGGCACCTTTATTACACCTTCCATATTTCATGTTACAGAACTAGCCAGTGGCAATAACAACATATAAGGCCATGACATTCAAATAATGAGTGCGATCTGGATTACATACAAATAAAGGGAACAGACTGAAGCTACTGACACCAGGGTCCAGTGAATAAAATGGAAGAAAACTTTTTCCAGAAAGGACAGAGAAAGCAAGCAGTGAATTTGCTTTATTATGGAGTGTAATTTTTCAGTAAAAAAATAAGTATTGTTTAATTTCTTTAAACAAGTATTATACTATTAATTCTGTTAAACCGAAATTTCCACCCGCCCACATTTTTACAAAAACTTATGGCTTTTTCCTGTCAACCAATGTTTGTTTCTATATATAAATGCAGTGTTTTTTTCCCTTTTCCATTTCTTATCTCACTAAAGATACTCCTGGAATAAACTACACGACTATATAAATAGTTATAACAATCACACTTCGTGCCAAAATGCAAAAAGTAGTTAGTACGCTAGCTGGTTCAAAGCATGAATTAATAAACTAATAAAAGAAAACATTTATAATTATGTATGCTAGCATTCTTCCAAAATAACGACGTAAACATCACATAAGATCTCTCTAAATTAGTATGTTATAATAATGTTAATACACACACACATATTATTAATATTAAAAACACAACAAAAAAGTACAGATAAGAGTACCGTTAAAGTACCAGATGGATAAGTGGTATTGATCAAAGTAGTAATACCATTAAAACCTTAACGATACCCATCCTGACTCACAACACACTCAAGAATCCATTGTTCATTTGTGCTAAATTTTAGTCTAACAGAATGTGTTCCAAATAAAAGCTATGCTTTGCACTTGAATAACACAAAAGTGGGATGACAGCATGGTGGCTTGGGGAAAAACACATAAATGTCACCTTCCTTGTGCCTAAAGCTACTTATCACAAAGACTGCAAATAAGAAAGAAAACCACTGTAAGAGAAGTCATAACAAACGAGAAGGTTAAATCCAAAGAGCATGACCGTTCACGATCAGATACCTTTTGAAGGCACTGTATTACTTTGACAGTGTATCTGTGATTATGCATAACAATGCCTTCGAGTTCAACTCGGCATAAGAACAAGCGTAACAAAGTCGTTGTACAAAGTCATTCAAACACTTTGGACAGCTTAAAAGACAAAAGATGTGTGCATGTGTCCCTAGTGACTGCAAAAGGGTAACCGAGCATACTTGCACTGACTGACTTCCATCATGTGGAGTGGCATATCAAAAATGAAGGATGGCTGATCACATGCAGTGCAGTAAAGGAGTCCTCTCACTACCTGCATCATATCCTGAAGGAAAGTATTGCCTCAAGGAATACTTGAATATCACCTGATCAGATCTGCGAAGCCGGGAAGGTTTCCTTCTCATTTAGGCAGCAGAGATATTTCTATGAGCCATGACAGAAAAATCAATAATCTGCCCCTAGCTACTCTCAAGATCACCTCCAACTGAGAATATTTATTCAACAAAGAATAAAGGTAGATTTATTTCTTCTCGGTTTTATTTGTAAATAAAAGGTGATACTTTTATGGCGAGGCCATGGTTGAGCCCTTAAACAGGTCATAGTTCTAAATTAAATGGAGGTCAGGGGTCTTATTGTACACATGTAACTCTGGTTTCTTTTGCACTATATGACTTGGAAGATCATATAGACTTGTATTTTTGAAACTAAATCTCCATGAATTCTTCTTTTACTATTTCGGTCTACAGTTTAATGTGAAGAGAGTTCAAGTAAACTAAACTGACAAGATGGTATTTTTAAATTGCACACAGCACTTGAAATCCACACAAGAGTAATTTATGAAATAAAAAGCAAAGAAAAAATAATAATAGTAGCAGTAGTGACCACTGCTAGGAATAGCTAAAGTGCCATAACAAATACAGCCACTAAGGGGTCAAGGTTTGGCTTGTTATCATGACCCCAAGATACCCGATGGTAAATGCCAAAAAAAAACACACTGTCTAGCTGTAAAAATCTGATATTTTGATTGACTGCCATTTAAAATGGTCGGTGTTTTAAGATTTTGGCTTTTTGATGCATTCCCATTTCCAGTGCCAATATAGCAGAGGTGGAGGTACACAAATCAAGTGACTTGAGTGAAAGTACAGATACATACTGTACAATAACTACTTTTTCAATTTTACTTGAGTGAAAATACAAAAGCTCTTGTTTTTTTATGTACTTTATTTTGCTATTTTATATAGGCTACTTAATTTTATATAGCACATATTTTTTATAGTCTTACTGCAAAATACCTGAGATTTTTAATAAGCATGACGTACCTGTAGTACACTGTGTAAAGCTTACACTGCAATGTCCCTGAGAGAAAACCGATTTGAGCGTCTAATTTTCAGCAGTAAGAAAAAAATTGTGTTGAAGCTTAGGCTATTGTTTTGCAGAATGTCACAAATCGTTATATATGACTTGAGAATAAGTTAGGAAAAACATTTGAAGAAACATATTTTCTTTTTTTTCTCTCTTCTCAAACCTTGTCTGTGTTGTAAACACTCTTGGCCAAATGCCTCCAGAAGGCATTACTTCCCACTTTGATAATTACTGTAGTTACCTCAACACATCCCAACACATCACATCCTTTCTTTTTCCCCTCAGATATAAAAAATATTTGAACATTATCTAAAAATGACTATAACTTAACACCAGCAAGCTTGTTAGCTAAACAATTAGCATTAGATAACAATATTTAGACCTACTTATTTTCAGTATGGTTATGAATAAACATTCATATTTGTCTACTCAGCTACTTGATCCAAACAATATAAAAAATGCATACCGTTGATAAACAGTATAGAAACAGACATAGGGCTAAATGCTTAGCATTTCAATAACATTGAACTGCTAACATTCGAAAAGCAGGGAATATGAACGTTTTTTGACCTGGAGACACTGATGTTGATGTGTCTGCATTCATTTCAGTTCACCCTTTAGTGCAGTGTGACAAACTGACAATTTTTAACTAAATATGATTTTCAGTTAAACTAACTAATCGTAAATTTAGAATATTAACATATTGTGCCCTCAGCCAACTGGCATCATATGACATCATTTCCTGTGTCTGAATGAGAACACTTAAAGATAGCTTTCTCAGATAGGCTACTTTTCTCCTTAACAAATTGCCATGAACGCATGATAATTTTAAGGAAAGTTTTTTCTTTTCTCATTTGCCACCTGTTGTTTATCAGTCTATGCATAAAATTTAAATTCTCATGTATCTCTCAAGATTTCCTGGAGCAAAAATAAAAGTTAAGATTAGCACGAATGTAATTTACAGATCACACAGGTGCAAAGTTGATGAAAGGTTATTCATCAGTAATAATTCATATCTTTTTTTAACAATCGCTTTGAGGATATTAGCTTTAGAATTGTGATTACATGCATTAGGCAGAAACAGAAACTAAAGTCACTTAATAGGTCGATTCCAAAAGCTGTATATGATAGAGGAAGTGGGTGTGCACTGGTAAAAATAGCATATTTGCCTGTTCTCATAAGTGATTCTACATTTATACCAAGAGGAGAGAAATAATTTCATAAAGCTGCTGTTTAATCATTCAAGTACTTGTTCTCATATGTACTTAAAAGGGATAGTTCAGCTAAAAAAAAAAAAAAATCATATTACCAATTACACACCCTCACATTTAAAGATAAATAAAAGCATGTGTGGGTTTGGAATAAGGATGTGATCAAATGATGACCATAATCATCCTTGGATGAACTATTCCTCCTCATAATGTAGCCTACATGGCAAAAAAATTATATTATAATGACCATGACGCAGTGTAACCAAGAACATTTTTCCCCCTAAGTCATTCCTTTAATATTATCCATCTCATCTGCAAGAATTTGTGAAGTGAAGACAAGTGTTTTATTACCCTGAGGTAACATGGTGCAACATTAACCATAAAAATGAAAAGACGACTCGAGGCAGCATTTGGGGTTCCTCGGTCTGCCACGCTGGGAGAACCCTCTTGAGAGCCTCTAGGCACCCTTCTGAAGGTGCCTTAAATATTGTGCACACATAGAAGTTCAAAATATGTTTCAAGTACCTCAAAGCCTTTCCTTTCTGATGGGGTTACTAAGGGAATTGTTGATAATGTATACAGTTCTTGCATGAAGTTACAAGTTCTTTTGGGAACTGCCCTTTCAAATGGGTGCCTAAAGAGTTCTACCAGTGCTTTAGTCTAACCCTAAACAGGACCTGAAATAATAATATATGTTTTATATATTTACAGTGATGTTGTACCATTTTACCTCAGGACAACAAAACCATTTTGTACATATTTTAAACATAATGCATATAATATCACAACAATATGAAAAGATGTTTTGCTTTGTTTTCTTGGACACACTACATCCTGCTGGTCACGTTAATATCCTTTTCTGGCAATGAGCATAATGTTGCACATTTTTATCTGAAGAACTGCATTGGGAAGATCTATTTTAATTGTTTTCCCCCAAATTGTAAACAATTCACAGACTTGTATATTTTTGCTATTAGGAATCACTTAAATGTGTTACAAGTAAGCACTATAGAATACATGCATAATGCAGCTGTCATGGGCTATATAAAACAATTTGATATTATATGTCTTGAAAGATTTAGTGTTAGAAATTAGGCTATGTATTTCTTGCAAAACATAACCAATTAAACGTTTTACAATTTAATTACTAAAATAAAAAATAAGTTCGGTAGCATTGCTAACTTTTACCTACACTATTTTATCAACACATAAAGAATTTGATGCTACAAATAGTTAATAGGTAACACAGGCGCTGTATGATAACCGTAAACAAACACATTTAAAAAGTTGGAGGCGCAAGAATTTGCAGTTGTCAGTCTTACAAATATTGTTAAAACCCTGTAAAAGTAAACTTTGCAACTACGGAACCCCTGACTAATGCGCTGGATAAAAAAACATAAAAAAAGTTTGCCTCAGTAAACAGGTTTGGCAGCGGTTTCAATGGATTGAGGTGAGCGCGCCAGGCGCGCATCAATTTAAAGCGCGAAATATTCCAAACAGTGGTTTAACGGTCACTCACCTTCTGCTGACGACGAGTCATATCTGTGGGCTGTTTGGCGTTAAACGGATATGCGATACATCTCAACACAAACACATAAATTTGTAGTTTTATTTTCCTCTCTGCTTCTTCTTTCTTAAGTCTCTCCTGCTCGATTTTGTCCGCATCGGCGGGAGAAGAGACCGGTTCCTTGGTTTGGGTTCGCGGTGTGTCCGACGTCTTTTCAGGTTTGGGACTCTTTTTAACAGGTTTCCCGGTTTTAACGGGCGGTTCGTCCTCAGGTGGTAGTTCGCCCTCAGATTCATCGCTGGAGGACGGGTCCAGCATAGTCGACACTCAATAGGCGACAACTCCTCGCAGCTGTGGGGAAAGCGAAAAAACCCGAGAGGTTTCCGACGACCTCGACCACAAAAGCTGAGTATTTTTGTTTTTTTTTTCCTGAGAGAATGTCAAATGTGTCGGTCGCGAGACTTTTGAGGGCGGAGTCAATCCGAGAGCGATTCTGAAGAGACTGGATTGAGCCACATTCTTTATTTCTCTCTTGTGAAGTGAGCGTGAGGAGGTTAGTGCAGAGTTATGCGAGACAGGTAGGCAACCTGTGGCATGGACAACATGCAACACGTGGGAGGTTCCCTTCTTAAAGGTGCAGTCTGTAGATACCGATACAACTTGCAAGCTAATGTTTTCGTGTGAAATTTACCAATATTAACTGGTCAGAAGAACATTAATACATTAATACAACACTGCACCTATTCATTGGTCATCAGGTTCACTATACAAGACAATTCTACACCCTAGTTAGCAGGCAGAAAAGATAAATAAAAAAAGGGAAATGCTGAAAAAAAGTAAATTTTTATATGTATATATAAACACAATGCTGAGTTAGTGTACGATGCACAAAAAAGTTCTGGCTGTGCAAGGGTAAGAAATATTAAACCCTAATCAAACATACATGACAAATGTCTCTGAGAGTTAAATATACAGTCTGCTTTGAAATATATTCCATTAAGCGAATATTCAACAGCAAAATGAAAAACATTACAATTCATTACAAGCTGTTTTCCCTCACATGCTTGTTTTCAGTCACAAATAATGAAATAAGAAACTGAAATTGAAAAATGCAACCTTCAGAGCACAGAGTATACAACCTGCCAACCCAAAATCTTGTAGTCCAATTAAAATATAAGAGCAATTCTAAACCATTTTTGTCTAAATGCTCTTCTGAAAAACAACATATGATCCCTAAAAAAGGAGAGTAAATGTTCTTTTACTGGAGACATCAACGAGCACAAGTCTGTAAATAAATGAAGAGTTCACTTCCACTGTCACTAGGGGGCGAATCGGTCACAACTGTTACTCAGTGGCAAAGCATAGAAATTTATTTAGAAATAGAAATTTATTTATTCATATTCAGCTTGCTGACCTGTGCACCCAGGGAGAATGACTGCAATGACTCACAATAAAGCTAGCAGAAAAGCTATTGTCTGATAGTTAAACTCGCCAGTCCTTGCACAGTCATTAAGTATATAAAAACTATTAAATAATACATAATCAGATTAGACCCTTCAGACAGCCTGTCATTACCTCAGATGCAACTGAACAGTGACCCTGAATCACAATGGCTGCAGGATCCGAGCATGAATTTTCATAACGTGGGTGGTTTACAGAATTAGTCCTCATCGCTGCCTCATTCTAAAAACAAATATTAGCCCAAGCCCGTTGAAATGGCACATTAGAGCCTCCTCTTTTGTTTTACATCAGCTTTAAAGTCTCATATATTTGAATTATTACACCATTTTGTTTTTGCAGTCATTCCCCCTAATTAAAATAGGAAAGAAATGTTATTAGGGCAGATATAGCCTACTTTCGGAGCCATTTTTCTGTGTAGGTGCAATTTCGCTAAACAGCTGAACAGAAATAGATGACAATTTTTCTCTGTAACCTCATTTCATCAAAGCTAATCTGCCTCTTGAATCTCTTTGATAAGTCTGCCACCCAGACTAGATTTGTCAAAACATTTAATTTTGAGATTCAGTAATTAGACACAAGACAATCCACTCATTGCACAGTTCAATTAACATTGATGCAGATTGCAACGCATTGTTTATTAAAATCAGTATGAATTCCTAAAACATGATGACTGTGAATGGCTCCAGATGTTTATTTAAATCTATCCTTTTTTTCTAACAATGGGTGTCTGCCAAATTTGATGTTGAGTTTCCATTCAAAATACAAAATTCAGTATTTTAAAATAGCATAAAAACAAACACAAACATAGTACAGTTAAAAACTAAATGCATCTTTGATATTTGAACCACAAACCTGTTAAACGATCTAATTCTCTGACTGATGCATTTGAAGCTCAGTAGGAGCACTGGCTAGAAATGCTTACTTTTTGCAAGAAGCCAAACAGCTGAGTAACACACCTAAAATCAATAGCTATTATTTTCTAGCAACTGTAATGCACGAGTGCTGTGTACTTTCTCTAGATCTCCTTTGTTCACAATAGAATTTCAACATTATACAGTTCACTTATCTGTATATATGTACAGGCTAGCATATAACAAAAATATACAACTCTATAAAACATTAAGTGCTTATGTTAGTTGACGGGACTAACCCTGTCATACGAAATCTGCTTAAAGCTAAAGAATATCTTTAATATATACATTTTGTATAAAAATTGCACACCAAAATGTTTTTAACAGCTACTAGTCTCTCATAAAAAGTGGATTTGAGCCACTGATGACAAAGATTAAAATGCTTAAAATACTAAAACATATAAACAAACAATGACGTTCAAACTGAACATCTCATGGAACCCAAAGCTTTCAGTCGGCTGTATTGCCTAATCCAAGATGGTTCAATCTTGCTCAAGTGATCCAACTGAGTAATACATTTGGACTGTATGCTTTGAACTGCCAACAATTCAGCCAATATCAATGGATCCCATGTAATTTGAAAACTAAATGTCCACGTATGTAAAATAGTCATACTCCAGTGCCGTTTACAACTGGTGCCCAGTCTGGGTAGGTGTCCAGGTTAAGCAGAGGCGTTGCCCATGTTGTAAGAGCTAATAGGACTGTAAGAACACCTATAACATTTACGCCCAGCCCTGCCTTCACCTATTGGGAGAAGGAAAACCATTACTGTACAATATAAGATTTATCATTGACATTTATGTGCATGTGTCGTAAATCGTAGGGACTCACCATGTCCATGCTCGTCAGATGACCATATGTGAAGACAATGGCATTAGGGGGATTAGAAACTGGAAGCAGGAATGAAAAGGACACGCATAGGGCCGTGGGAATCAGCATGTACAGAGGGTTGACTCCAATTGCCTCAGCCTAATAAAGATCGTTTGCGATGAGAACAGGCCAAAAAAGTGACGTAAGAGTAGTATTCTACATACATGTGAACATCTGAAGCACAAAATCAGTCATAATGGTTGATGTCTTGAAAGTGGGATTTAGAAATCATCTGAACGCTGAATAAATAAGCTTTCCATTGATGTATGGTTAGGATAGGACAATATCTGAAACTATATGTGATATGTTTACAGTAGGAAATTTACAAATTATCTTCATGGAATGTGATCCTTACTTAATATCCTAAAGATTTTGGCCCATACAATGCATTTTTGGCTATTGCTCCAAATATATATATGTGTTACTTAAAACCGGTTTTGTGCTCCAGGGTCACGATTTGAAATTGCACATACCAAGGGGGCCAGTATGGGCAAAAAGATTGTCATCGTGGCAGCATTGCTGGCCACCTCTGTGATGGAGGTGACAATAAGGCTGGCGATGGTGACAGTGGCTAAAGGAGGAAGACTTCCCAAGGGAGTCAGCAATTCAGCTACCCAAGTCGATAAACCAGAAATCTGTTGGGTGAAAAAGAAAAAAACGTCAGAAAGACAGAAGGTTATTGAAAGTGTTCTGACAAGATATTCATGAACCCAAACGAACCCACTTTCAGAAATGTACCAACATCTCTTTGTCTGCTTGTCAACAGAGACCGGAGTCGTAATTTAGCTGTTTGTCAAGATACGGCGTCCAAACAGCCTGATGTTGCATATGGAGAATGCAGCACAGTAGTCATCCTTTCTGCTTTGAAGATTTTAAAGACTGGACTTGCCATGACATTTGGGTGTCTGGATCAAAACAGGGCTGGAGCCTTGATGATAAGACCCCACCCCAGCCTACCTACACCAGAAGAATATTAAGAAGTAGACGCTCTTGTTTCCAGCCTTTTGCGACTGACATGAGGAAGGAGCTGTTTGTTATGCTGAAATGATGTGCTTCAGTGCCAGTCTTATAATGGAGGCATGCAATTAGCTTGAATGGAACGTCAAAGCAGACAGAGAGTGACACAGTGGAATTGTTGTTCTCTGCGCAACATTAATGGGCTGCATGCTGTTACGAGGCTTTGATGTGATCCGTCTTTTCATTTATTCCTTTTAAAAGGAAATTAATGTTTAAGATTATGAGTAAAGGGTGCAATTGAGCTGTCCAGGCCTGTCCAAAGCCACTAGTGAATTAGACTGGCCGGTTTAATTGAATCCAGGCATGTAAAACGGACTATTAATTGATTCGTCTATTAATGCGGCCTTGTACTTTTCTATTCATTTCTTCTCTCACAGATAGAGTTGGGTTTCCATTAAATGATGATCCTACCTTTGTGCCTTCAGCCAAAGCAAAACCGCCACCCACAAGCAGACTGATCTCCCATGGCATACAGGCCTGGAAGTCCTTCCACGTTATCAAGGCCTCTGTCACAGGGATCGACAATGTTAATCAGCAGCATAACTGCCGATATTAAGCCTCTAATCATTTGGAAAGGTTTCAAGTGTGCACAAAGGAAATGAGTAAGCCGTACCGTAGCGCTCTGTATTGGGTTTGTGTGAAGGGATGATGAAGAATGTGAAACCCAGCAACAGCGCTACAGTGGCATCCGTAGTGTATCCTGGGTAACTGAAGAAATAACAAAACACAAAGGATAAATAAGAACTCTAAAGGCCGTTATGGAATAGAATGATGACTTTTTCTGAAGTGCAGTAGTATATCTACATCAATAGATGTTGATGAATACACTCACTCAGGAAACAGTGACGACCAGCCAGGCATGAAACCTGGGTTTCTTGTAAACCACAAAACTGCCATCAGAATGAAGATGATCATGGTGATAATCTCCTGACAGCTGGATCAGCAGAGAAATGATCAGAAATTCATGCATATGAACACTAGAATACACTACACAACGCTTGCTCCCATTTACTGTCAACACCAGTTGCAGAGAAATATTTACAAGAAATTTGTGTAGGCACAATTTTTTAGCTTTAGCTTTTTTAGCTTTTTTTTTAGCTCCAGTCAGGATATAAAACATGTTTTTTTCTGCACCACTTGCAAAGCTGGCATGATGCCTTGATTTAAAAAGTTTTGTGTATTCCAGTTGTAAGTAAAAACAAACTTTGATAATAATAATAATCAAAATAATAAGGACATAATTAGGTTTTTAAATACTTTTAACACACATTACAGTCGGCATGAATTAAAAAAATTCACAATTTACTTTGTTAGCACAAATTGCTAGTCGAAGTTGTATGATTAATGCATGCTTGTTAATGCACAGCAAAAAATAGTTTTTCTTGGTCATCTTTAATTATCTTAAATAAAATCTAAAAACATGCTTCTGCTCTAAAATAGCATTACTTCTCTGATGATGTTATTTTGCCGTGAGCGAGAAATGGTAGGGAGGTGTGTTAAAATAAAACCATGCCCTGTATTTAATATTCCATTTCTGCTGGAATTTCAACAAAATACCAAAGTAAAGTTGGCAGCAACTTCTGGTTCACAAAACAAAAAAGAACCCATACACCAAAATCATGCTAATGGTTGAGCAATGGATTCAGATCAACAGGGAAAATAAACTGTTTACATTTTTGTAGAGCTTAAGGATCTTTTAAATTAAAAAAAAAGTAGGGTTCCAACCTTATGGGCCCTAGTGAGTTGTACTGATCCCGGAGCACTCTAGCAGTGTGTTTTTCCTTTTCGGATTGCTTTCTGGAGCACAGACTGGCACGAAAGCTAAGGATGGATGAAGAAAAAGATATTATTTTATTGTTCCATTCATTCACTGTCATGTCAATGGACATGTAGTTAATTTTGATGAGCAAGTGAACTGACTGAAACATCTGCATATGAAAAAAATACATTTAAACTATGTATGAGGACAATCACATCTCTTGTCATAACGTCATGCGTCCATGTTCTTTGAGTGATTTTTCATCAAGAATCTCGACGGGTGAGATGAAGAAGGCTGCTCGCTAAAACAGGATTATATGAGAGTGATGAGAATGGGAGGCTTCGAGTGAGTGAGACAAAGCAGGATGAAGAAGATTGAGGACATGTAGAGGAAGCTGAAGTGGTGAGGTGGGGAAAATGCAAATGGGAGCGTGATTTGAAATGATGAATTTAAAAGAAAGCCAAAGACGAAGAGTAAAAATGAGGAACAGAGAGGGGTCAGGGAACGACTTATTGAATGGGAGACATCACGATCACTCACTTGGATCCGAGGTACATCCAGTGCAGGAGTATCCATGACAAAATCAGCATAATTATGCAGATGGGAAGACAAAGCACGAACCAGTTCCCAAAATTAATGACGGTGCAATCTGGGTAGTACCTGAGGAAAAAGCACAGTTTAGATGGATAGACTGACCAAAGGATATAGAAATGATGAGATTCAATGAGTTCCGCACTTCAGTTTGAAACCAAGGTGTAAACTCACTGATAGATGTATTCAGCAAAGATGAGGTTTGTGGATGTTCCTGATAATGTCGTCAGCCCCCCAATGGATGAGGAGTAGGCAATGCAAAGTGACAAGCCTTTGCACATCATGTGATCTTCACGGGTCCTGTACTTTCCACTATATGGCGGAGGCGCCTAACAAATATTTGATAAATCCGATTTTATCAAAAAGACAAGGAGAAGCATTTTGTGCATTTTAATGTCAGATTATACATGTTTTACTGACCTTAACAGATTCTGGTTCCTCAGGAGCTGTCTGAACTGGCTCTGTAATCCCTGCTTCGATGCTGTAAGTGTACACAAAATCTCATTCAGTCTTGAAAATCAATCAGTTACCTTTTCGTTCACTTTATATATGTTCACCTTTTTATCTTCTCAGGCTGGTCATGCTGGGCCTCAATATCTGAACAAAGATGTTTAATAATTAAATGCTGCACAGCTCTAAAAGGTTGAAGGTTAAAATGATTGATTATTGCTCATGTTAAATGAAAGCTGCCTGGTTACCTTCAAGCTGAAGAGCAGGGTTGGAGATGCCGTTTAACGCCCCCTTGTGGTCCTTGCTGGCTTCTTCATTCGCGTTCAAAACCTGCTGGATCACTGCCTCCACAATTGGCATTACCATCGCCACAGTTGAGGTGTTGCTCAGCCACATGGAGAGGAAAGCACAACCAACCATGAACCCGAGCATCAACCTGTGAGACACATTTCACAGTAAACAAGCTGATTTAATTCACTTTGAGTCATCACAACACATCAGAAATCTGAATGAGATAAAACCAGTCTTACATGCCAGGATTGACTCCAAGTCCAGTCACCAATCTGAGGGCTATTCTCCGATGAAGACCCCATTTCTCAATGGATGTTGCTAAACAGATCACGCCAAGAAGCAACAAGTGGAAGTCTTTGAAATATACAGACGCAACCTAAAGAAAGACTGTCGGTCAGTAGCTGTCCATTTTAGAAGTCCAGAAATACTGCAGTCTGGATTGTTTTCCAAGAGTAAAAATACCAGTTCAGGAAAGTGTACCTGCGAGGACTTCATGATTCCAAAAAGTGGGAAAAGCAGTGCGGGGATAAGTGCCGTCACAGACAGAGGCAAGACCTCCGTCATCCAGTATACAGCCATTAATATTAGGACATACGCACATTCTGCTTCCTAGTGGAAATCATATAATGTTTGTTTTTTACAAAAAAGTGAGAGCAAAAGATAAAATAATTGTTAAAGACAAGGCTGTACAAAAAAAAGACTTCATTACTCTTACTTCATTACATTAGTTCTTAACAAAAATTACTTTTCAAATTCAGATCTCCACATGTGTTTGTAGCATGTCTAACCTGTTTTCTGATGACCAGTGGCAGCGGTAGCAAAGCCAGTGGTGTGATGAGGATGATTAGGGGTTTCAAAGAGCTCCAAGTACATCTAAGCCGCCTCATCCTGTGGCCGAAACGGAGTCAACTCTGGGACTTTGTCTTAAGATGGCCTTTAAATAATGTGCCGCTGATTAATCTTTGCCCTGGTGCCATCCGCATCCACTGTTACTGGTCCATTCCGGGCATGTCATAAAGCCTTATGGCCATGGAGATTAAGCTTTAAGATTAGACTCCCACCAGTCATACCTCAAGCAAGTCTCTTTTAACCTATTTATATGTACATTTTATGACCAAAGTTAACAACAAATTTGCATATGAGGTTATAAAATCAAGAGCACTATAAACAAACTCACTGACACGAGACATTGCCACAGACAATGACCCAGAATTCACACCTTTTTCTCCTAACAGCTAATGTCATCGCCGTTTCCCATATTGGGCTCTAATCTGGCACTGCGTAGGGGTCTGTTAAACAACAACCTGGGAGACTTCATAAACACAAACTCTCAGAAATCACACAGCAGGTGATAATCCGTACTGAAGTTAGCTTCCAAAGAATTAGATCTGAGGGAAATATGAAAGGGGAAAAACACTGGAATGAAAAGAAATACGTGAACTATTATTTCACTGTAATCCCAGAAAGTTTGTACGGAAGTGTATTTCCAGCTTGAATTAGCAAATGTCTTTGTATCTTTAATTTGTTCATTTATATCTTGCAACTGCTATATTTTTCTTAATTGCGAATAATGACTGCGACTCATTGTTATTTCATTCTAAACAATTGTGACTTAATTTTTTTGTGACTTTATTTCTCATAATTGCAAATTTAGTTCTTGTGTTTGCTACTTTACATTTCAGAATTGTGATTTTATCCCACAACTGCCATTTCTTCTCATAATTACGAATTTATATCTTCCAATCTCAGCTTCATTATTTCTCATAATCTTTGCATTTTAGTTGCAACTTTCCATCACACATGAGATTTATTTTTTGCCATGACAATTACTGTTTTTTCTACTGTACTAAAAAATGTAACTACATTACACTACTATACAAAATGCAATTGCGAATTTACATCTCATAATTGTCTTGTAACTGCGACTTTACATCGCACATTTATTTAATTTGAAACAATTCCAACTTTATTTCTTTTCTGCAATTGTGTCTACTATATATTAGACCTTACTTGTCACATAACATTTTTTCTTGTAATTTCAACTTTACGTTTCAAAATTGTGGCTTCACAATTGAAAATGTTGTTGTTTTTTTTACTATTTCTTGTTTTTATATGTAACTAGTGACACAAAAAGCTTCCATAACTTTGTGAATCATAAAATGCTGCAATGGAAAAATGTGTGAAGTCACAAAGAGCTGGCCTATGACCGGCTGTAATGTCAAATCAGTCTGAAGGCGTTGAGGTTAGCTGAAGCTGTTGAAGTTATTTCTTCACCACCTCCCTTTACGATTGTCATTTGACAGGATTACCAAGGATTTGAAATGCAGAATATGTTGTTTCCTCGAAACATCATTGGATAACTTGGACAGAATGCTCACTTCATCCTGTCTGTGCTATTACACATTAATCGCAATCCTCATGCTTTCTCAAGGAACAAACAGAACAGCTCTATCAGAGATTACATAAAACTTCACAAATTAGTTATCAATATGAGCATTATAAAGATCAAAGCTTTTTCCAGTGTCCAAAGATTACAAAAGATTGTGCAATACCGGTGGGAAAAATAATGGAGGAAATCTCAACTTACCTTTGACTTACTTTATTCATACACAAACCATTAGATCAAACAATAACCTTAAAGAAACTCCACAGAGTTTTCATTATGTATTCATTTCAGCAAACAGAAGTGCTTTCTTTGTTACCGATTTAAAGGATTACAGTAGACGCATTACAGTTTTTAAAGACCCAAGAACTCATTTTCTTATTTAATTCTTATAAAATGCTTAAGTTCGACTTATATTCAACAAAAAGCATATGCCTCTCTACTACCATGAACCCCTACTAAATTCACCATTTAATCCTTTGTAACATAACTTGCTTTTCAAACATCCTCCACCTTATTAGCTGTTTTTTTGTTCAACTAAATGTTATTTATGTCCCTTACAGATTGACACTGATAGGGTCTGTGCAAAGGAATATAATGACAAGGCAAATCTCTAATAAAACCTATTTTATTAAGCACAGCTTATAAACTCACCTAATGAAGGAAGAGAAATAAAACATACTTTTCATCACTTTATCAGCAGTCTACAGTCATTCAGCCGTTAGTCCTGTGGTGCTGGTGGTCTCATTCACATTTGTTCAAAAGGAGACACAGTAGGAGGTTCTTGACCTTTTCCTATAATTGCAGATCTTAGATTGCTCACCTCCTGATTAGATCTAGGCTATATATCATTTGCAAAGGTCTAATTAAAACCTCTTGAACTTGTGCTTTTCAGGCTACCAAAGTGTTCCCTGAAATAACTTTATAATACATTCTTGTATGGAGCAATCATGGAGGGATTATCTACTTTTTTGTCAGGCTAATCTCAATTTTTTATTATTTTTTTTTTTAATGCAGCTTACTTTGCACTCAATAATCATAACATGCTAATGCCGCATTTTTCACAGGATTTTAGTTATGCTGCTCTTTCTACCAATTAGTATTTTACAAAATGCCAATGAAGTTGAAAATAAAATTAAAACTTCTTTCTCAATTACGGCTAAATGATAAGTAATTAGCATTAATGAATGATCCTAATGAATGGGAAACAATGCAGAGAGAAGCGAAAGATTTTAATGATCAGGCCAAATTGCTCAGTGCAACTGAGTAGGGAAAAAAAACCTAGCTACTAAAAGGTTTTAATTAACCTACAAGAGCTTCAAATTCGAAGAAAGTATGTTCTCTGTTTCAGTGAGCGCTCCTCCCCACCACAAGGATGGAGGAATGGATGAAGAAGCTCACCGAAGTCATGAGCGGATGATGGATAAGCAAGAGCAGTTGGAAAATCACCTATAAGAGCTCCGCATGACTGCCGCTCAAACGACCCCCTGCCGGATCCCCGTGTCTCAGCCAGCCGCCTTCTTCCAAAGCTCACTAAGGACGATGATGTGGAAAGTTATCTCAATATGTTCGAAACAACGGCGGAAGCCGAAGGATGGTCAGAGAGCATATTTTTCACTTCCTTCACGTCAAATTGATAATTATATTGCACTAAAAAGAGAAATTCTTTCCCGTCTGGGGCTGTCAACCACGGCAGCCGCCCAGCAGTTCCAAGACTGGGAATACAAAGCCCGCGTGCCAGCCCGAGCCCAGGCCGCCGAGTTAATGCGGCTGGTTGAGCACTGGCTCTTGCCAGAACGATCGACAGCTCGCCAGATCACTGAAAAAGTGGTGGTGGATCGACTACTGCGAGCTCTGCTGAAAACGATGAGAGCGGCTGTTGGAATGCGGGGCCCGCAAACGCTGGAAGAAGCTGTGGAGGCGATGGAGTTGGCGGACACGGCTTACCACCGGGAGCTTGGGGAGAGAGCGCCACTGTTTCCCCGGAGGGTGGTCCAGGAGCGACGCACGCCGGAGGGCAGCGAGCACCGAGCTGTTCTGGACTCGGGCAGCGGAATCACCCTCGTCCGGCCTGACGTCTTGGGACCCCGGCCAGTGCCTCACACTCCCATCCCAGTAACATGTGTGCCGGAGGGCACCTCTCGCCCGGTACGAGATATTTATCACATCAACCTGCTAAAGAGATGGATTGGGGACCGGGACCAGGTGGCAGCTTTCGTCGCACCTGAACCCGCGGTTGTAAACACCAACCCACACCTGTCGGCTGCCCAGAAAGCCGAGCTGAGGCACCTGGTCGGTCAGTTCGAGGATGTGTTCTCGGAGACCCCCGGCAGAACATCCATCCTTCACCACGAAGTCATCACTCCACCTGGCACTCTTGTCCGGCAGCGGCCCTATAGAATCCCCGAGGCCCATCAGCAGGCTATAGAGGAGATACAGAAGATGCTGAAGCTGGGGGTGATCGAGCCATCCAGGAGCCCATGGTCCAGCCCTATCGTCCTGGT
>JAUCMS010000055.1:10497132-10514695 GCA_032357445.1 Enteromius radiatus
AGCTATGACGCGGTTCGGCGGCAACCAATCAGAACAATCAGAATGTAGAAGTCCACCGCTTGAGCAGATTCCAGATAGCGCGGTCCTGTAAACTTTGGTTCCGACCAAGTAATATCTGTACAGCATCGTTGGCAGGGCGGCCAGGGCGAATTTTGACGCTCTCGCCGGCGGCGGTGTGAACGCACAGTAAGACTAAATTAAAAATAGGTGACGAAATTAACACTAGTAACAATACAGAGCAGAATGTTAAACAGCATAATACAATATAAGAAATAAGAAAATGGATCCAAATAAATAAATACAAAATACAAAATCAAAAATGGGCTAACATGAGTTGTTTAAATGCAACTAGAAGTGTTTTACATAAATGTATTACAGAGGCTTGAGGAAATCAAGAAAGGGTTGCCATATCTCCAGGAATCGAGAATGTTGTTTGTGCTTCATTAAACGTATACCTTCCAATCGTATAACATGAACCAGCTCAGATAAACAGGTTTTAAAAGAAGGGGTTTTACATAAATGTATTACAGAGGCTTGAGGAAATCAAGGACCCATGTCCTTTTTTAAACTTCTAGACTCAATTATCAGGCCATTTATCTGGGCTTATAAAACTCCCCGTATAACAAAAATGCACTTACAAAAACCTACCCAGATAGGGGGTTTTGGCCTTCCTGTGTTTACATTTTACTATTGGGCAGCAAATGCTAGAGCTCTATCCTACTGGCAGAGGGGTGTTCTTGGTGAAATTTCTTCTTCAAATTTGAAGATCTTGTAGGTTAATTAAAACCTTTAGTAGCGAGGTTTTTTTTTCCTACTCCGTTGCACTGTGCAATTTGGCCTGATCATTAAAATCTTTCGCTTCTCTCGGCATTGTTTCCCATTCATTAGGATCATTCATCAATGCTAATTACTTATCATATAAGACATTGTTAAAGAAATGGGAAGGTTTTGGAAAAGGTATAGAATCTGCGGTAAGGTAATCATTTTGATTGCATTGATCTTTCCAACCATTGAAAGCGGAAGTAGCTTCCATCTACCAATGTTATCCTTTAGTTTATCGATCTTTGATAAGAAATTCAGCTTAAATATGTTTTTAGGATTCTTAGGAATCTCTAAGCCAAGATAAGTTAAATGATGGGCTCTCAGTGATTCTACTTGGTCTCATTGGTGATGGGTCTGGAGACCAGCAGGTTGCTGAGGGCAGCAGGCTGAATCTCAGGATCCTGCAGACATTCGGCCATCGCTGGAATCTGGGAGAAGTACTTCCTGGCCAATGCATGTTTCTGTTTGATGTTACGGATAACTACCACATCGTATGCCTGCAAGTGAAAACAGCAGACAGTTGTAGGGCGGAACGAATGGCATTGCTCTCAAGAGGTGGGAGAGACAAATGTGTTCTGTAAATGCATTACATGTAAACACCATCTCTAAAAATGAGATTTGCCAGGAGTACAGGATGATATTCATGATTTTGAAGCTCTGTCAGATGTAATCGTTGACTAAAGCCTGGTTATATATTACATTATCCGGCAAAAGTTTTTTTATTCTGCCATTTTATTCTGTAGTTCTACTTGGTGCTTAGATTAGTGCAATATTGCTTGAATATTTAACAATTTCAAGTGGCTGCAGTACCTTCTCGATGTTCTCTAGTTTGAGATGTGCAGCCGCCTCGTCCTTTGTAAGTAGGATGCAGTTCCATGGGCTCCAGTCCAAATACTTCTCCCAGCGCACAAGCAGTAAATCATGAAGGTCTTTCCAGCCGCTAATAGCAGACTGAGCCCCCCACAGAACATCCACCAGGTACTGCAGGTCTTGCTCCTAATGAGGACAGGGAATGTCTTGAGCACAGCATGAACTTTGGGTGGACTCTGCGATTTTATTCCCACATTCTCCACCCAAAGAAATGAACAGCACATTTGACAGATATATTTTAAATCATTAGGGTGAGTAATTAATGATAGTTGTTTTTTGGGTGAACTGTCCCTTTAGGACATTTATTATTGTTTATTTAGACTAATTTCATGTGATGTGTCACAAGTGGAGGAATTAAGGCAGGTTTTGCGAAAACTGACATGGCTCTTTCCATATTGTATAATGAATGAATTAATGTTACCTGCAGCAGGTAAGTGATTTTGGATTCTGGGCTGCACTTGGCCTCGGATTCACGCAAACACCTGAGAATGTTCTTGTAAAGAGCGATGTCTTCTCTTCGACGGGCCTTATTGTCTAAATCCATACAGCGGCGACACAGGCCAACCGAGGATGCGTTAGTCTTCAGAGCAAAGTCAGTGGATGACTGGTACTCATTACAACCACGACACAAATAGAAGTTCTTTTTCAGATCAGAAGGATCCTGAGGCACCTGTGGAGAGCAGGGTAAATAATGAAGTTGGTGTCGAAAAGTGAAATGACCAACCAAAACGTATTTATTGAAGTGTCTTTAGAACTGGAAGTTGTTTATAGGCCTTGTTTATGAAGTTTAGCTTAGTGTTGTAGTCAAAAAGAGGTCAAGACTGAGTGCAAGAGCATAAAGACACACGCTTAAGGGTGAAGAACAACATTGTGAATATACATGGTCTGCATAGTTTGAGATGAGGAAAATATGGTCATGGACTAAATATTGTCTAGGACTTGACCCAAGAACCAAGAGACTGAAAATATGGTCTTTGATTCAGACTCGAGGACCAAACCAACACCATAAAAATATGATCTTGGACTCTAACACAAAGACCAAGACCATTAAATTAAAGTCTAGGACCCAAACTTATGGACAAGACCCTAAAAACTAGTCTAGGAATTGACTCAAGACACTGAAAATATCATTTTGGATTCAGACTTGGGGACCAAACCAACACCATAAAAATATGGTCTAACAAGACCATGAAGAACAACAAGGCTCAGAGAACACCACCATGTGTTTTGACTTGGATCCAGACCAAGACCATGACAACATAGATCCTCTGATCTCTGTCTTGACTCGAAAGAGCTAGTTGCTGCAACACTGTTTTCGCCACATACCCGCAGAAATTTGGACACCTGAGGGTTGAACTCAGGAGTTTTGATGTACTGGAGAAAGAGGGTGGCTATCCTCTTCCTCAACCCCTCCAGGCTGCTCTTTTTAACGCCCCTCATCAGCAGGTCCACCTCCCTGTCAATCAAGTCCACTATATCCTGTGTTAGCTTGCATTTATGTTCCTGTTCACAAAAACATTTTCAAAAATGAGACAAGAAAATATATACGCTTCTAGAAAAGTGTTTATACTTTGACCATATTTTGGACTACAGATTTGTAACGGACCTTAACGGTGTGTTTGAGAGTGAGAAGCACATCCAGACGTTCGTCCTTTGTGAACTGAGTCTGGGTGATGCTGCTGTACAGGTCTCGCAGCTCCTTGGCTCTGAAGGTGAACTGCGTTTCAATCTGCATCAGCTTCCCATCAAATGCACGCCATTTCTTTGGTTCTGCACACTGGGAAGAAGTCATACACAATAGTCATTACAATTTCTTTGTTTTTTGTTTTGTTTTGTTTTGTTTTTAGTACAGATGTCTATATAAAGCATTACAATAGAAAATAATAAAAAAAATTATAATAATATATAGAATGATACTATCATTCTATAAACACACATTCATTTGTATATTAATATAAAATGTATTAAATTCATTAATATATTTCAAGGACATTTTTGTTTATATATGCCCAATGTAATGTCTGGGTAATGAAGAAAAAAACACTGCTATAGCAACTGCTATTATGCAAAATAAAACAGTAAAGGACTGTACAATGTCTCTTCTGACTTTTGATCTTTCGTATTATCAGTTAGTTATCATAAGCCACTTTATTACACTGACATTTCTACTGGAGCAACATTAGGTTAAGGACACAACAGTGAAAAGTTATGAATCAGCAATGTTCAAAAATCTAAAACAAAGTCATCTTTAAATGTTTACTTAAATCATCTCGGAATTCCTCCTTTAATGCACTGTAAACAGACAAAGCAAAAACGCATGCTCACGACGAGACAGCTGATTAGCAAAGACAGACACCTTGTTGAGGAAGGCTTGTATGGCCTTATCCTGGTTCCTCATGCCTGCGGCCGCTCTGTGTTGTTCTATGGAGGAGATGAACTGGGTCTCTTGCTCCAGTAGAGCGCACAGCGCTGCCTTTCTCTCCGCACCAGATAAGGTGACATTGATGTGTTCCACTTCCTTTATCCTCCATTCTGACACACACAGATAAAGAATGAGAAACATCACACTAACTTATATCCAAATCACTGCACACATTATCACGCATATATATTTCCATCTCAGTAAACATATCACACCAACCACAATGTAGTCATTTACAGTGAAGCAATTTAAAGAAGGAATCATATGAAAAAAAAGGTGAATATTTAAACAATTTCTTTATGCTCACCAAGGCAGGATTTATTCAATTAAAATATAGTAGAAACGCTAATATTGTGAAACATGATTACAATTGAAATATATTTCAAAATGTAATGTATTCTTGTGCTGAATTTCCAGCGATTATTATAATTGTGCTGCTGAATAATTTTGTGGAAACATTTTTTTTTTTCAGAATTGTTATGAATAGACATTTATTTAAAATATAATTTTTGTAACATTATAAATGTCTTTACTCTCCACTTTTTTTCAGCCTTATTTATTCTTGCTCCATAAACAGTATTAAAAAATATTTTACTACAAAAAAAAAAGGTCAGTCTGTGAAGGGATGAAATGTATCAGTCAATAATTTATTATAGGCAGTTCATTTGCATGAACCGACTGAACCCACCTATTGACTAAAAAGCTGTACACATACATACAATACGACCAAAAAAGTGGTACCTTGCTATTGATATCCTACTGATAATCCAAAAAGCCAAAAATAAGTAATTTGCTGTTTGTTTATTATTGGTTCAAGGATTTTCAGAAAGACCTCTAAAGTAATTGTTTTTGCAATTCAATTTGGTCATTATAGTGGTGCAGAAAATGTACTCGCCACCTTTATATGTTGTTAGTTACTCCACAAACACTCACTCACTTTTCAAGGCATTATAAAGCAGATCAAAGTCAGCCTTTGAGTCTGGATTCATCCTGCGGTGATATTCATCTCTGATCTGCTGCTCTTTCTCCTCTTTCTTCCTTCTATTTTCATTTTCCTGCCATGCCAGATGCCGCTCTTTAGCCTGTCTCAAGCGGTCTGTGAAACCCTTGGCTAGCCAGCGCCTGACATGTAACTGTAGTGTAACCACCTGAGAAAAACATACACACATACAAGCACTTGTCATGAACAGAAAGCATAAAATTAACACAATTCCCTCTCAACCCTTCAAACACACGTACGGCTCTCAGTCTCTTGCTGTGATACTCTTCTGCAGTGATGTAAGTCCCTGGGGTGATGAGTTTGTCCTCCGTGTTGGACACATAACAGCCGATTTTGGTCATCTGTGTTGAGGCGTTCTTGGAGCACTGCTGATCCTGGTTCTTCAACACAGCCGTCTGTTTAAGGGAAAAAGAAAATTAGAAGTATGCACTGCAACCGGATTTAAAGCTAAGCTGTAAATGTATTTGATCAAAAAAAGAGTAAAACAGTCATATTTATTACGATGTCAAATAACTGTATTCTGTGATAAAATGTCAATTATTTCTGTGATGCAAAGCTGAATTTTTAGCATAATTACTCCAGTATTCAATGTCACATGATACTACAAAAATCATTCTATTATGCTGATTTAGTGCTCAAGAAACATTTATTATTATTATTATCAATAATAATAGGCTTAAACACCTGTGCATCCCTGCTGAACATCTCAACACCCTTGTCAGGCCTCTTCTTAGGCATGGTCTGTACAGCAGCATGATGATACTCCGCCATAGTCACTTTATGACGGTATCCTCCCAGAAAGGGCTTCCCTCGAGTGGCTCTCTCGATCTCCACCACCACATCCTGATACGAGTCTGTGTCTTCAGGCGAGAGTATTGTCACAAAGACTTGTCTATCATCATGATGGCTAGTCAGTTGTAACCTTGTTTGTACCTGTTTGCACCCTGACAGTGATGACATCCGGCATGTTGTACTCCTGCTGTGGTTTGACCGGTCTCATGGGGTATTTCTCTGGGTCTAGTGAGCTCATCTCAAATTGGACCATGCCATGAGGTTGCACGCCAATGTCCATCAGCGTCTGCTCATCATCCACACTTTTTTCTAGAAACAAATAACTAATTATCTGCGAGAATTGGGAACATTACAGGTTAAATAATTAGGACATATTTTTTCCCAATGGCGAAAAGTGTCCCAATTTACCTGAATTCATCTCTACAGCATGCATGTACTCTTTTATTCTCAGAAATGTATGAATTTTGTACGATTTTTCCTGCAAAGGACACTTTCAGGTATCTTTTGTGTCTTACCATTTAGAGTGATTTGTATGATGTCTGATGGGACCCTCAGCTCTGAGCTGAAGTGGTTTTTCAGATCCAGGATTGTGAGACCAATAGTAAAGGCCACCGTTATCATGTACCTCTCTGGCATCAGCAGGATCTTAACTGGAGGAACAAGAAACCCACATGCATTAGAAACACAAATATTCATATGAATATGGAAAACAGAGAATGTGGTGAATATTTATTTCCATTTTTTACAAAAACAAATAGATGACACCGTGGCATATTGATTATTGGTAATATAGTCCTGAATGATTACCATATTATACCATCATATATACTTGTTAAAGTGTTATTTTGGTATCATTTATATAGCATTATAGTTTGTATTAATATTTTGAAAGGATATTTATTTTTAAATTTTCAGTTTAGGCCTATTTCTTCAGTTATTTCACTTAATTTAGTGTTTTCAGTTAGTTAGTTTTTTTTTTGGTGGGGGGGGTTCTATTCAGGCTTCATTTATTTTAGTACAGCTTTGGTTATTTTATTTGAATATTTAAATATATTTATATTAGTTTCAGTTTTATTTATTTACAGTAGATTATATGTTTTTCACAAAATAAAAAAATAAAAAAAAACATATTTTTGCCCTTTAATTTAATTAACAAGACGTTTTTAACATTATTAGTTAACGACTATAACCCTGCTCTAAGCCATATAAAGGAATACTATGGTATTACCGTGGTATACACGTCATAAACATAATTTTTATTTAGGTTCATGACTAAAACATGATTTAAAAGACATGATAGAAAAGATGGTTTTGCCATGATACCATTTTGTAGGTTTATATTAGTGTGGTAAGGTATATTTCACCGGTTGCTGTGGAACTTCCGACATCACTTGATGAAAGTGTCTGGTCGGATTCGCTTCCTTGTTGGGTTAAATCGTCTAGCTCTTTATTTAATTCCGGGACGTTTTCTTCTTGTAAAAGCACATCTGTGGCTGTACAGACGTCCACTTTGATTTCGTGCCTGGGTTCATCATCGTCTTTTTCTTCATGAATTTCAGTCTCTTTCTGAATGACTTCTTGTAACATGCTTTGCTCCACGGCGCAGCTGGCTTCAGGGCTCACAGTTTCACTCTCCGGCTCTGACATCGCAAATTTCCTAATCGTAACACGATTACGTCTGATTTTTGAAAGAAATTTGACGGAGAAATTTGTATTTAATGTTCAAAATAAATGAGTCGAGCTCAGTGTTGCCAACTATTTCCAATGAAAAGTAGCTAAACGTTGCCAGGTGACGTCACACACTAATTTGCATAGCAGTGACGTCATAAAGTAATAACTGACAAGCGTAACACGAGCTTAGTTTACACTGTTTGACGACCGCTGCTAGGGTAACCATGGTGAAACTAGGGATGTCCGATTCGCGAATGAATCATTCTGTTGAACCGATTCCTTTAAAAGATTCGGTCGAACCGATTCGCAAAGCGTTTGCTCTCGTCGTGGCGTTTGATATTTGTAACGCTAATTACCCATACGCAACTGACCTTCTCATATTCGTACTTATTAGTAGTATATCCCTGTACCATATTATTTAGACTTACTGTTTGCTTCAAAACATTATTGCGCTATACAGTACTATACATTCAAAACAAATTGTTTTTGTTATTGAATATTAATAAAATTAACAATGACACTTGTATACAATCAAATAAAACGGTCATAAAGTACCAGCCTTACAACAAACAATAAGAAACTAATTCCTGTGGGAACATAATTGGAACTCGTTTTGGAACCAGTTCACTGAACCGTCCGCTCAAAATGAATCGTTTCACTAAAATGAATTATGACTTCCCAACTGAAATATCACTTGATCCTGCCCCCTGCTGTGTCCAAAGATTAGGGTATTTGGGGGGATTTATGTAACAGAAAGAGTATGACAACATATTTTATTAAGGTGTGTGTTGCCTAAAAGAGACTACAATAGAAACTAATGGAATGGCTTTTTATGCATGACTTTTTACTGGCAAAGAAAGCAGGTCATGGCCAGATATAAAAGCTAACTTGGTGGTTAGAAACATGACCTTAATGAGTCTAGTTATAGGTGAGCATGCAGTTATGCTTACTAAAAGGTTCATATTTTTAAAAAAGAAGTTATTTTCTCTAGGTTGGCATGTTATGCGGGACAAGATGAATGAGCAAAAAGGAGTCACTTCTGCTGGTGAAGCACAACTTAACTGCTGATTTCTTGCTTCTGCTTGTAATTTTTCGTAATAATTATAACTTATTTTGTTTTATATCTTATTCTCATTTTGTTCCAGCGGTAAGCATCCGATCTGATCAAATGGTGTATGCTCTCATTGCACATGGAGCTGTAGTGCATCAGGTATGTTCGAATGCATGAAGCAGCCCAAGTGACATCTTAATGCTGCTGTTGAGATGTGGCAGTCAAATATCAGTGAGGGACTGTCATGGAGCAACACCGTGAAGTGTCGCAGCAGAATGTACCAATCTAGAAATCCTCCAAGTTCTCATTGATAGTGGTGAGAAACTTTGATCTCGCAAATGAGAGGGATTAAAGAAGATTTGTTTTAATCGATTTAATCAATCTATCTTGACAAGGAGCTGATGTGAACGCACAGTCCTGTAAGGGTGAAAGTGTGCTGATGGATGCAGCTGCTTCTGGAAACCCAGACTGCTTGAACATGGAGCCTCACCAAATGTGGCCAGTTTGACGGGGCATCTTACTATTCATCGTGCAGCCTATGAGGGCCACTATCTGTAAGTACAGAATCATTTGAAATAGGTAGACACTGAAATACAATAGTGTGAGGGTAGTTTTTGTAACTATTGGCATTTTTAACCTAGGAGAAATTCACTTATTCACCACTTTCTCACCACAGTGTTCTTTCCATCACATCTCAGATATTGTACTGTGCCTAAAGAGTGACAATTCTGTCACCCTCGTGTCGTTCCAAACCCATAAGACCTTCGTTCATCTTCAGAACACAAATTAAGATATTTTTGATGATATCAGAGAGCCATCTGTCCCTCCATAGTCAGCAATACAACTGAAATGGTCCCAGACCCAGAAATGTGGTAAAAAGTCCATGTGACATCATTAGATCATTTTTGGGTGAACTATCCCTTTAATCATCAAATTTGTAATGTTTGTATTAAATGGTCAGATTTTTTTGCTTACTTAATCTTGCTTAGGCTAATTTCACAAATAGCATTTTTATGTATTATAATACTGTTACACTTGTTTTAACAAATTTTTTTTTTGACTGGAAAAAATGAAACATTTTGTGTTTAACATGTTTTGTTCCCCTCTTATTTTTCTTTTTATTATAAATTTTCTGCTCATAATTTCTCAAATTCTACCTCCAGCTCTGGTAAACAAGCACAGTAACAAAACAATAATTTAATAATAATAATGATGATGGGGCAAAACAAAATTTATACTGTAGTTCCCCCAAGAAAATATGAATGTATTCACAAAAGCACTGAAATGCAGTTTTTCCTCCCACCTCATTTTGTTCCCATCACAAAAATATTTCTCAAAAAAATATTAGTTTTGCTATAGAACACAAAAAAACATCAAAATATAATATTTCTCACATCTCAATTTTTTTTTTCACTTCATAGGAAACATCAAAACTATGCTATATAAAAATGCTATATATTTTTTAAGAAACTGATTTAAATAATTTGTAAAAACATAGATTTTGGTTTGATTTATGTGCATTTCTTTTTTTATTATAGTAAAATCTTAAAATGACACATAATGATCACATTTGTTATGATGGATGTGATCTACATAAAAGGGCATATGGGAAAATTAAACGGGGAAAATATATTTTTTTTAATTAAAGGCGACATGGAAGTCAATTTAATGCAACATTCATTTTATAAAAGTGGTCAAAACAACCTTCCACATATACCTACCTGAGTTACACCAATTTCATTTGCAGTGTGTTACGAATACTGATCTCAGTCACAAGCAAGACGGCTCTCATAGAGTCTGGCCAGAGTCCAGTACACTCTGCTGCAGACGGAGGTCATGTGCAGTGCCTGCAGCTCCTGATTGACAGCGGTTTTGATGTGAACTCTACTTGACCAAACCAGCTCTGACAACTCCAGCAACGTGTAGGAGTGCCCTTTACTTTGCTGTCTGCTGGAGATATGACTCGCATAGAGATGCTGCTGAATGCAGGAGCCAAACCTGACCTGGATCCCCTGCACTGCCTCCTGGTGGCGGTGAGAGCTGGGAGGTACGAGATTGTTAGGATTCTCCTGTCCAGCCAAGCAGACCTGAACTGTTACTCCACAGAGGTCAACGACACGGTGTCCTGAGGGATGAGGGGATAATGCGATTACTTCTTAATAACAGATATGACGTAGGCAAATGTTTCCATTGTCACCATGATGTCCAATTCAACACTGGGTTTGCTTGGAAGGACATACATCTACTGTATATAAACATGGACTATTTTAATGATCTCCTAACTACCTATCTGAGCCTTGAACGGGTCAGTTGTATTGCGGTCTATATGGAAGGTCAGAAAGATTTCAGATTTCATCAAAAATATCTTTTTGTGGAAATTGTGTTCCAAAGACAAATGAAGATCTTACAGGTTTGGAACAACATTAGGGTGAGTAATTATGACCGATTAAACACGATTAAAACATCTATCACCAAAAATAACAATGTAAACACCAAAAGGCTGTCTGGACAACCATTGTACGACGTGTACTCGTCACTGTTCTGGATCACGTAAGTGAAAGTGTTTTAACACTACGCTAAAAGTTAAAGGTATGAAAAGTGATTGAGATTTACGCACAAAGACAGCGACTTGAACTCGTACACTCGTGATAATGCATCATGAGCCATTAGACATTGTTACATTTACCACGTCTGAGTTTCTGTTAAACATGCAAAATACATTTTAGCACAAAAACATCTCCACTTGCCTACATTTGAACACACTGCAGGTCTGAGAGTGCAGGTCTTATATATATATATATATATATATATATTACACTTTTTTTACAGCATTTATTCATCTGGGTTTATTAACATTTCTATGCCCATTTTAACATTTAAAGTTGCACAGATGAATATTAATTAATGACCAAACATGAATTAACAACCCATACTTATAAATAAACATTAACCTAGAATAATGAATGCAGTCAAAAATGTATTCAGTGTTAGTTATGATACCTAGTTCATTGACTAACTGTACTATACATATTACCATTTATTTTAAAATGCAAAATTTATAATACCATGACATTTAAATAGTTATGTTGCCGTTACATCACAGTTCTGTGACTTCATGAGTCTGTCCTGCCTGGTTGACCTGTCGGGATGAGTGGTAATAATCCTACTGAATTACGCCCCCCTCTGCTCCCGCCTGAGAACCATTTCAGAGAAAAAAAAAGAGGAGTGGGAAGCGATATACACCATCTTGAGAGAGTTCACTGGGTTCACATTTAATTATTTATCTGTTCAGCCAGTCTTTTTATGACATATGGGAGGTCTCATTCTGGGTCAAATGAAGAAACTTCTGCAAACTACAGCTCAGAGTCTCAAAATGACAGAATGCATGTGAGAAGATAGTACCTGTTCTCTAGAAACAGATCGATGGTTCTTTAGTCTCAGGGAATGCAGACTAATAGCTTTTGAATTTGTTCCAGACTACCCACGATCCCTGGAGCACCTCTGTCGTCTGGAAATCAGAAAATGCATGACCATTAAAAGACTCTGTTAGATAGATTCTTTTCCACCTCCGATTACACATTACCTGCTGTACAAGGAATATGATCTGACTTAATCAATACAAATATAACAGTGAATTTGAGTTTTCTTGCATGAATGATCTTTCACTGAACGTTACACATTATACTATGTACTGTAGATTGTCAGCTATACACATTTTTAATTAGATGTAACTTTTTTTTATTTTTTTTTTACATAACAGAATACCAAAATTCGAACACCAAATTCGTACTCTATGGATTAAAGGGTTAGTTCACCCAAAAAAGAAAATTCTGTCATTAATTACCCTCGTGTCGTTCCAAACCTATAAGATTTAGATTTATAATATTTATCTTTGGAACACAAATTTTTGATGACATCAGAGAGTCATTGTTCCCTCCATAGACAGCAATACAACCGAAATGATTCCAGATCCAGAAACATAGTAAAAACATCAGTAAAGGCTGAGTAATTGTTGGGTGAACTCTTTAACAAAAATAGCATTTTATAATGTTAACTGTCTGGGATATTAAATAAAATGTACTTTTTCATCCATATGTCAGTTTGACAGTGCCATTGGGTTCTTCTGCTACACTGTTATTTTTCCTTTGTTTCAGCTTCAAAACTCCTTCTAGATGCTTTTGAGTCAGAACAAAGCTCTATTTCTGCTCTACATTCAAGTCATCGCCTATTATCCTACTCTTTCCATTTTTACCCTCTATTCTTTCAATACCACCCTCCATTTTTTCATAAATTTTTAAACCACACACTCATAATCACCAAACCTGAAAAAGAATCTTTGCGCTGTTAATTTGTAAACTCAAATTTATATTTATGCTCACATTCATAGTTATTCTTTCATATTCCAACCTCATAAAGTCCCGTTCTTATTCCTTTATTCCAAATCCAAAACATTGACCAATACTTGTAAAAGATTAAACATTAAGACAACTGAAGCATTTTTTTAAGCCACTATAAGTGTACCTAACAATATCGTTTTCTCTAGTTATTCATTGAACACAAGGTGGCTATAATGCAGTGACTGTGGGATTTCCCCCGCTGCAAAATTATGCCTGGACTATATACAGTATATCAGTAGCTGCACTCTGTATGGGTCAATTACATTTATAGAAGGCGATAAAAATGCATACTGTATGCATAAAAACATTGACAACTGGTGGTATTGCAGTTATCGTTATTTTATGCCATGTATTAACATAAAAAATGTCTTAATTTTGTAAATTGATGCTTATTTGCAACCCTTGTAAAATATGTACTTCAATGCACATAATAAAAAAAAAAAAAAAAAAATCAAGTCATTTGGTCATTTGACTTTAATGGTGTGCATGGCAAAGACCAGAGCAGGTGAACGCCAAAATTAGATGCAAGTCTGTTGCTGTTTTGAGCATGGGAAGAGTGGGGGGGGGCTCAAGTTCAGATTGAGTGTAGCTAAAGTACTGGCACGGCAGTGAGAGACGCGTGATTTCACTGGAACTGTATTTCACAAGGTGAGATTAGAGCCTTTGTTTACTGTTCGGTGAAGCGTGAATGATTAATTGGAAGTGTCGGCTGTGCATGCTCTAGTTCAGGATTTCCTTGAAATGAACGCAAAGTTAGTTTCTAGCTTTATATAAGTGTTGAAATCTGCCTGTTCAGCTGTAAGAACTGTAAAAATGTAAGTCTTTCTGTGAAAACAACTACCTTGAAAGGCCGACGAAGTGAATTCCTTTTAACAACAGCAGAAGCGTCTTCGTAGAAACTTGAGTGGTCACTTTAACTTGTTATATGACTAAAGTGTCACATGAAACTATTTTTGAGAATTCGGTTTTGATTAAAACATACACTACTAATAAAGACTACTTTTGTAACGCATATCACAAACAATGTCAGTAAAAACATGTGTTCATATAAAAGCTTTTTATTTACCTCCAGGAAAATGGATCCATCAGGTGACCTAGATGAGGACGATGACCTTCTTGATGCTGCAATCCAACTGAGCATTCAAGAGTCATGTAAAGACATTGCCTCTCTCGGAAGGTGTGACGTTCACATAAGAAGTTGAATTTTGGAATCTTGAAATAAAGCAAACTTATCTTAAGTTACCATGCACTTTTTCCTATCCTGCAAATAAATCCAGTGTGGAACATCAAAAGATCTTGGATGCAATATTCCGAGGTGAAACTCCCACCAGATTTTATGCTCGCTAGAAAACAATTAGGTTAACGGGAAAATACACACTATTTTATTACACCGAAGTAAGCTGTTAAATGAGGATAATTAGCGGTGTGGCTAAGTGTAAGGTCATTTCATCTGGCCCCACAGGTGACCTCTTTGCTCTGCAGGAGCTGTCGGACTATCCTGCTGCATTCACTGAGGTGGATAGCAAGGGGTGGTACCCAATTCATAGAGCGGCTGTCCAGCAATCCGTGCAGGTGCTGGAGATGGTACTTTATGGTGAGCTACAACAAAACAAAGTCACAGCAGAATCAACCATTGCCTCACAGCAAAACACTGAATGAACTGAAACAGAATAAATCATTTCCATAAATTGACTGCTAAAAGCCACTTGCTTAAAGGGTTCCTTCACCCAAAATGAAAATTAGCCTGTGTTTTACTTACCCTCGAGCCATGTAAGGCAGGTTTTATTATGGATGCACACACTTTATTTAACATCTCTTGAACTGTTAATCAAAAACACCAGACTACAATGATAGAGTGAATTACTAGGACAATTTAAATGTAACTCCAAATGGATTCTTATGAAAGAAACTAGGATTAGGGGTGCACCGAACTGATATTAGGATCGGATATCGGCCTCGATATTGAAATAATAGCCTCTTTTTTTTCCTTCTTCCTCTGTCGCAGCCAGGTACTGTAAATATAGGTCTCGGCGTCGCAGCAGATCCTACGTCATTCATTAGCAGCACGTGTGTCTCATGCTGGAACGGTTAAGCAACACCGAGCAGAGTATGCGAGCGGAGTGGAGCGGCAAGAATTTCCGCTCCGCGCTCAGAGCATTTCATAATCACTCCGCTCCGGGTTTACCATTTCCCGCTCCCCGCTCCCTCCTTACTTGATCCTCGCTCCATGTTCGCTCCATGAAAAAAATGTCTCTAATTAACGCTCCACTGTACGGTAATTTTTCATTATTTATTTATTTTTATATCGAACCTCTGTGCATTCAGTGAAAAACAAATACACAATACTCTGAGAAAAACATCAACGTGCTTTATTAGTAGAACAGTAGCTATATGAGCCAATGCCAAATATATATCGCTTAGCTCACTTTTGAACAAAATGAAATACAAATGCTGGATGTGGCTAGATTAAATAAATAACCAGAAGAACATTACATTAAATAAAATAAAATAACTAAACTTAAATAAGTTAAACAAGTGACCAAACGAAAAAAAATGCATGTAGGCTATTATTGCTTTTTCTTAACTTGTAATCACTTCCCTGCGCTCGCGTTCTCCTTTGTCGTCATTTAAGATACATTTGTATTTTTTATTAACGTTCTTTAAGATAGTATTTCAGAAAATCCATCTTTCTGTCTGTGGTGCTTAACTGTGCTTTACTCAACATGAATCTAACGCAGTTGCATTATGGGCTGGAGCGGTAGTGGAGCGCTCTCGGAGCAAGAGAAAATCGCGACGCTCCGACTTTCAAAAAATCCGCTCCAAGCTCCAGGCAAAATCATGCAGCTCCACTCCTCGCTCCGCTCACCTACTCTGACACCGAGCGAGCCCACGTCAAACGCGAGAATCACGCCATTCGCGCCGCTTAATTCACGCGGATTGCGTCGCAGGATGTCTAATTGCTTCTTTGCATTAACATGTAGATCACTCGCGCTTGATGCTTCATTCGCGTCCGGTGTGAACGCAGCTTGAGCGTTTCGCGCGCCATTCGCTCCGCTTAATTCGCGCCGCAAGATGTCTAATCACGTCTTTGCATTGACTTAACATGTGAATCACTCGCGCTTAATGCATCATTCGCGTCTGGTGTGAACACAGCAAAGAGTAGACTGTGTGGAGATACTTCATGGTATCGTATCGGGTATCGACAGATATACAAACCCCAGGCATCGGTATCGAGACTGAAAAAGTTGGATCGGTGCACCCCTAGCTAGGATGCCTCGAAGGTGAGTAAAACAACAATTTTCATTTGGGTGAACTAACCCCTTCAGGTTCCTGAATCAATAATGGTTTTTGAACAAATTGGTTGAGTGAATAACTCATTTAAAATCGTTCGTTTCTTTTCCAAACAAATTAAATAAAATGACTAAAAATTAATTATCAAATTTCAAGTCTGATATATTCATACAACAGTGGTTTGGTTGAAAAGGTTCTTACAGGTTGAGTTTAGAGGAGGAAACCGCAGATGGAGAAACGGCATTGATTTTGGCGACTCAAGCTGGGCTGGTGGAGATTGTTAGGACTCTGCTTGAGCATGGAGCTTCACCCAACAGAATAAACAGCAAAAATGAATCCCCTTTATTACTGGGTAGGTCTCATTCGCAATTTCTATAGAATCTTTCGTGCCATCATAATTCTTCGTGTGTTTTGTTTTGGAGCTGTAAGAACAGACTCATTTGAAATCGCCTTTACACTTATATCGCGGGGGGCATCGGTGAACCAAGCCTGCCCTAAAAAGTGGACTGCCATTCATGAGGCGGCCAAGGTAGGCTGCACTGACATCCTTGCGCTGCTCCTGCAACATGGAGGGAACGTCTCCGAGACGGACGAGCATGGAGTGACATCCATGGGGATTGCGGCAGAGTACGGACAAGCAGAGGCGCTGGACATCCTTATTCACTACGGTAATACTGATTAACCAGTGTTTCTCAAAGAAGAAAAAAGGTTAGGATGTTAGTATACATTCACATTATACATTTTTATATCCTCCACACCAACAGGTGGCGATGTAAATGCTCAGGCGCCAAATGGAGACAGTGTGCTTTATGATGCTGCTGGCTCTGGCAATCCTGACTGCATTGAACTTTTACTTCAACATGGAGCCGATCCCAACATCGCTAATCTTTCCTTACAGCTTCCCATCCACTGTGCAGCTTACAAAGGGCATTACCTGTAAGTTTAATGAAAAATCCTAACCCTTTGCTAGTTTTTTCACTCAGAACTCTAAAGTTTAACTGGACTTTGGAATTGGAAATCAACAACATAAAGGCCTGTTCACACCGGGACGAATATCGCGCACGAATATCGTCGACGTTTAACGCGCCGTGACTAAACAAAGGGCGCCAATGTGAGTGTGCACACCGACGTGCAAAACGCCAGGCGTAAAAGCGTAATTTTTTAAAAAATGCCTTGGACTCGTTTTTTTTATTTGACGCGCCGCGTTAAAAACTGGCCGACCAGTGAGATTAGTGCTTTTGTTCACG
>JAUCMS010000055.1:10536162-10546804 GCA_032357445.1 Enteromius radiatus
TACACAGTATGTACAAATATATTATGTAAAGAAAAACTTTTATTTTGGATGCGATTAATCGTTTGACAGCTCTACTTGTTTTGTAATAGAGATGTTTATTTATTTATTTGTTTTGGATATTGCTATAATCAGAATTAAATCTATATTAAATGGTAATAAAATAAATAAATTGTAACGTTTATTTATTTATTTCCAAATCAAAATCCAATGCTTTATTCACGGTAAAATAAATAACACGTTTATTTTGTTTGTTTGTACTAGAGATCAACCGATAGAGGACCTTACCAATACTGATAGCTAAGGTTGGACCAACTGACCAGCTAAACTTCATTACAAAAATTCAAATTTGAATAAAAATATGAAATATCAATGATACATTTATCAAATTTAGTTAATTAACTAATGTTAACAGATGTTAACATTAATTGGTAAACACTGGAAAACTCTAACAAACAACAACTATACTGATAGACACAATTAACCAGTAAAAATGTGTCCACCGGACAAGATTTTGGACTATTATCATTATCATGCTTTCACGACTTTGCTATGCTATAGGGGGTCACAAGAACTTCTTATTTGTATGACAGTTATTTTTGTGACTTTATAGGCCTTAATGGCAGTTTTTGCAAGTATCCTAGTAAACAAACACCGTCATTTACGTCTTCAGTGAAAATAAACAGCTGAGAAAGAAAACGCACATGTAATCTTAAAGTGACAGCAGTCTAATATGCTTGCTGCTATTAATGCCAATCAAACAAAAGAGTGAAAATCCCCCACTGCTCTTGACTTAATCACTTTTGTAACTTTAATAAGAAGAAATATATATTTAATTTACACAGTAAAAATATTTATATATAATGCATGTATTATTTGTTCTGCTGTAGCTTTTGTATTGTTTGTAATTATTTATCGTTTCTTATTTACTCGCTGACTTTTTAAAGGTTATTATTAGTCGTTTGTGATATTGTCGCTGGTGATAAGAATGATAAGATCTCTAAGATATAAAAATGTTGAGCTGTAGTAAAAGTACTTACCGATAACCAATAACTGATCAACTATCAGTGATGATTAATCGGCTCAACCAGTCAATAGGTCAGCCTCTAGTTTGTGCTCTTATTTACTGCTATATCAAAATTAAAGATTATATGTATGCACTGTTTCTGTATTTATTCTCATTTTTGGAGGAACGATCATGAAAAACACAGATTTGGGAGAATATGTTTTAGACACTAATAAGGTTTTAGACAAATATTTTCATTACTACTGAATGTAAAGCATATTAGCTGATAGTGAGTTCACCCAAAAATAAAACTGAATTGAAACCAAAAAAAGGAAGTCATATGGATTAGATTCGGAACAACATATGGATGACTAAATGAATAATGCCATGATTTTAATTTGTGGTGAACTGTCATCCCTTCAAAGGAAAGAAAAGTAACTAAAACCAGCACATTTACCAGTTTTCCTCTGTCGTCTGTTGAGCAGTTCGTTGAGTGCACTCCGAAATCGTTTGGCTTCCTCTTCACTGGCGAAGTTGAGGCCCATCTGACAAGACTAAAGAGCAAAACACACCATATGACCAAAAAAAGCCAGATCACATCCTCACTAATGCTAAAAGCAGTTTTACAAGAACGACAATTAAGCGACTAGCCAAACAAACTTTTCCACAGATCATCTCTGGCTAGTTCTCTCTGTTCTTGCTAACGGTCAACAATGTGAAATATTAAGAAAAAAAAGCAACTTACATCTCCGGCGAAAGTAACAAAATAGGCTCTCGAACTACTAATGGTGAAATTATTGTAGAGCTCCTGCTCAAATTTGGTTTTTCCATCCTGCAAAAAAAGATATTTAAGTCTCAGATCTGATATCTTTGCTGTTTATTTGATCTCAGGGAGCTCACCTTGATATCAAAGACACGGATAAAATAAGACCTCTGAGGGTTGTCTTTCACCAAACAGGCCACCCCACAACACCTCTTGATCCAGGACGAGCCCCTGTCCGCCCCGTACACCTGGACCACTGCTGAGCACAATGTCTGCAAAAAAGGAAAACAGTCATGGACTTCATGAAACATGGTAAATACACTATTATCCATCAAGAGCCATTTAAAAAAAGATAGTTTTTCAGTAATTTCTTAAAGGAATAGTTTTAATAATATGTACACTAACTGTAAATAGCTCAGAGGCTATTTACACTAACACCGACCACCAATGTGTGATTGGACTAGTCAACATAAAAAAACAGTTGACCGTCATCAGCGCTAGTGGTACACAAGGTAAAACATGTGTCGTCCTCATTTTGACACGATCGACCTGGGTTTGAATCCTTTTGGCAAACTTTTTTCCATATCACTGCAGAAAAGCCTTTATTTTCATTAAAATTTTTAAAAATAATAATAATGAAAAAGTTGTAGTAGTATGGAGTAGGGTTACTAGGTGCAGGGAGGGCTTTATTGTCCCAATAAGGTTGCATTCATTTAATGATTTGAGTTCAAATGAAAATTTACACTCAATAAGTTAGCATTGCATACAGTTTTATAAGGTACTATAATAATAGTGAGGTGCATATATTTGCAATAAGTAGTACAAACAGCAGAACATCCTGGTATTTTAACAGCGCAAATAGAATCTAAAACTATTTGCACTTAAAAAGCATATATTGCTTAGAAAATGTATTTTCACTTAATGTAAATAGCATGTAATTGCTATATACGGTTAGTATTACCCCACTTTCTCACCATCGTGTTTTTATCAGCCGTTTGGACTCTCATTCTGACGGCACCCATTCACTTGCAGAGGATCCACTGATGAGCAAGTGATTTAGCCCAATGATAGATTTTTTCAAATCTGTTCTGATGAAGAAACAAACTCATCTACATTTTAGATTTTCATTTTGGATTAATTATTCCTGATTAATTTGATCTATCAAAGGATTAAACAAATGTGAAATCCTACAGAAAGCACAGACTTTAGCATAATTGCACTACAAACCCAAAAACCACTATAAATAATTTTGTGAAATATGATGGAAAATCAAAACCAAATTCAAGTTTAATAAATAAATATAAAACAAATACAAGTCCAAAATGCAGTGGAATCATTCTCATCACCTGCATTTTAAATATCAGAGCTGCATTTTCAGAAACTGTAAACGTCCCAAAAAAAAAAAAACAGTGTATGAATACTGCATGATGCTGCCTGCTGCACACACTGGCCACTGCAGATATCAAATACTGCTGTAATTTAAACTGCAGCCAAGTACTCGGAGACACTTGATGTGGCATTTTACCCTCTCTCCATAGGGACTCTTACTTGAAGAATGTCTGCGTTCCATGCACATGACCAAAAGCAGCATTTCGAACACTTTTTCAAGACACGGGTTACCGAAAGGAAAAATAGGCCAGTGTCTTGGCAATACTGTCATAGGGAGGACAGCCAAGATCTCACAGAAGATGAAATATTTTCCATAGACAAGTAACACACATTCACACACATGCGCTAATGCTGAGCAATTACAGGAGACCAGAGAAACCCTGTCCTGTGGTTTCACGCACACTTTAGACCGCTACCACAAGCCATTCAAACAGATTTTAATGAAGTTTCTGACCAATACAGACCTATAGCATTTTCATTAAGCAATAATTTAAGAACCCACTGTCAGCAGGACTGTAACGACACTGAATAATTATCAGAATCTCCAATCATCTGATTAACATAAAAAAGATTAACCAATGATCCACTGAAACGAGCAAATTATTTATTATTAAAATAATTAACAGCGTGCATTTAAAAAACAATTACTTCAATTTATCCCAGGTTGTTCAAAAACTTATTTGAGAAAAATATTTCAGTAAGTAAGAAATAAATATATATACAGTAAACAATTTCAATATAATAATAAAAAATAATTTAATTGAATTAATTAATAAAAAAAAAATGATTCTTAGATTAATAAAATTTTAAAAAATTTCATATTAAAATAAATGCTCCAGAGGTTAAAATACTATAAAGTCAAACTTTTATCAGATTTAAAAGTAACTGGATTAATGCATAGAATAAATGTGTTTCTCAAAAGCATTCTAATTCACTGCTGAAAATTAAAACATTTATTAATTGCTAACCAATTGAATACATAAGATTCTCAAAATTAATCTAATTCATTCATTGGAATAAAAAAAAAATACAATTAATCAACTGATAATCAAAGAAATAATTAAAAATGATTATTTTTATTATATTTATTTATATTTTTTAAACTTCACTGATGCACAAATTATAGAAAGTCTAAATTTAATAAACTGACTTTTAATTCATTGATTTTCATATTATTTCTCCAATGAATCGATAAAAAAAACATCCTGCTTATCTAAAGAAATAAACATTCATCAGTTAGCCTAAGACTATTCAAGTGAATGTATTGAGAAATTTTGTGGATAATCAATAATTTATTCTATAAATCCAAATTACAAACTGCATCTGCATCTAACAGCATGTGCAAATATTTAACAAAATATTAACACACAAATATAATAACTTTGATTGAGAGCCAGGCAGATAAAAGTACTCCACTCATTGCCACGTCAGTAACAGCAGCATCAATGAAACAAGACTTCCCTTCATTTCTTCTGATGAAAAACTGCTTCCTCACGCTCTAGACTGCGCATTCAGCATTTGAATACGAGCACTCGTTCAGTCTTGGTGGGCCGAGTGATTAAAGGACATCGCTAAACCTTCAACTACAGTATTCAGAGTTCAGCAAGTTCAAGAAAGAGTCATATTTCTGTATGATAAACAATATACACACACAGCATTCACAGCGGCCAAACATGCTCACATTGATATGTAAACCTATACGCCTGATCGATCGGCTGGGTTTAAATCGCACTCAACAAACACCGAACGTAAAGAGGCTACTGATGGATATTTGCCAGGTTTTCTGAGTTAACTGCATCCGTACGGCATTCCTGCCTTTGCCATAAGTACGCATTAAAGATGTACATTTCACAGGGATCACGACTCTGGTTTGGTTCGCTTGGAAACCTGATTCTGGATCAGTACTGGCTCAGCAGCTCTATTCATTAGAGCTCAAATCTCCATGGAAAGGAGGCAGATCAGTTCACTTCCTGTCCTCAAAGACTGCTGATCACGCACAACCCACCCCCAACCTCTATCTTTCCCCTTCTCTCCATCTCTCTCACTATTGTGCGATTTGGACACCGTCCACCCTCTGCCCTCGGTTTTTCGGTGCCGGTTCGGGACACAGTGATGAATGAACTCATGACTGCTGGATCTTGGCCTCAAACGATGTGTCTCATATTTAGTCATTCCCTGTGAAAGCCCACTTTATGGCCGGGCTCTTGGCTGCCGTTCCTGGACTGACACCGCTCGCGTTCATGTCGCTTCCACCTAGACATGGACGAGCAACTTAAGTAGGTCTGATGGGAAAGAATGCCATATTTGTGAATCGGATTTCACGCAAAATACATAAATGAAACACTTTAAACCAAGCTATTTCTTTCCCATCTAACAAACCTCTGATTTGAGCTCAACTTCAAGTGTTTATGCATCAAAAATCTATTAAGATCCAAGTACAAGACATGCTTAAAAATGTGATTTGTCACCTGAATGTGTCGCAAGGGGAATTTTGGAAAAAAATAAGGCCTTTTTTTCCAAACAAATGCTTCCTTGTAGGACAGGAAATTTCTACCAAGAACAAACTAGGTATATTTCTTTCCCTCTAAACATATACTGGCCCCAAAAGGAATTTGGACACTTTGGAGATTTAACTGTTTGGAAATCAGTTTTAAAACTCAAACAAAACTTGATTACTTTTGTCAAAGTATGTTAGACTAACTGGTGTTTAAAGGTGCTTTTCTGGTTCTAACGTTTACAAAGGAGACCTAGCAGAGGTGTAGTTCATCACATTAAATTTGAGCATGTTCCACTAACATTTCATAACCAGAACGTCCATGAGAGAGTGGCATTCTAGCGTACGATGTAGGCAAATGTGGCCTGATGAGAGCAAAACAAAAAAAGAGTTAGGAATTAGAAATACAACATGAGCATTTGTAAAGAAAAACGCTGGAGGATTTCGATACAAGCTGAAAGGAGAGTGGTTTTCTTTTGCTGTAAACAAAACTTGGTTCTCGCGAGACTAGCATATAGTTTACTCTACGCCTGGATGCTAGAGATTACGGTTTATAAAGTTTAAATAGGATATTTTTCTCACACAAACTCATTGATCACCTTAGACGGACTTTATTAACCTCCAGCAGTCGTGTGGAGAACTTTAATGACGGATGGATGCACTTTTTCAGGCTTCAAAATCTCAACCCCCATTCACTGCCATTATAAAGCTTGAAAGAGCCAGGACAAGTATTCATCTAAACGTCATATGCACCTAGGATGGCTTGAGGATGAGCAAGTTATGAGGTTATTCACTGTTTTATTAGTTGTGAAACTTCTCAGTAAAATGTTGTGATCCAACGGTGTATTATACTGCATAATAAACAACTTTCAGTTTTTATTTTGTTATAGGCACAATATGTAAGATTTTGGTAATAAAAGATCCAAAAACCATTTGCACAGTGTTATATATTTGATGCATTTCTCAGAAGATCTGTAGGGTTTGTAAATTCAAAGAAATTCCAGATTTAATAATGAACTGTTCCTTGTCGCCTATCAATGACGCAATATCCACGCTATCCGTCTAGGAATACTACGGCAACACGCGTGGACAAATGCAGAAGTGGTAGTTATTTACTGTTCGTTTCCAATATCATGGATCGTGATTACACTCTCCACAATCCCAAATAACGTAGATGTATACAAACCGAGGTAAGAAGATATTGAACGAAATAAAGAGAGAACAGATATCGGTGTGACGTTTCCGAAATAGAGAGAGCTGGACAGAGACTCCGCTCTCGCATGTGCTTTAATAGACGGGTAAGCAAATATATTATTCACCGTGCAGGTGATAAAACAGATATAAACAAGCTTTTCATCCGTGAACATGATTTGTGAAAACGACATCTCCCAGTGTTGTTTTGAGAATGCAACCTCTAGTGGCGTATTGTAAACGTACATATTGTGCCTTTAAGTAATGCAAATGAAGACTTGAACATGTATAAGCTTCCAAATAATCTAACTATGGATCCTCAAGTAGTACGACAGACAAGACAAGCAAATATAACTAGTGTAAAGACCAAACATCTTCACTTACGACAATTCAGGTAAATCATCAGGGCTGTAGAATAGAGGTTTCGTTTAGCAGGAACAACTAACCGAATGTTTCCTTTTAATGCAAATGTGATGTTTTCCATAAATTGCTGCAGGTTATTAAATATACTATAAGCAGAAATGGAGAGCTACCCGAGACTGTGGACAGAAACAAGAGTTTTGCCTTAATTTGTACATGTTACAAACATATATAATAGCAGATAGAAATACATAAAGAGAGAGATATACAGACAGAAAGACATGTAAACAGACAGATAGAATCCCATATTGATAGCTAGAAGGATAGACAGAGAAATACAGATAGATAGATAGTTCATTTGACGAATTTTAAGGGTCATCTGCGAGAGTAGCCTACATTAGCTAGTGAGCTGCCTACACAGACAGCATATATGTGAGCATCACTGGCACGTGCGTCGGGTTAGCTGACTCAGAAGGCACTTGTGATGCTGTCTTCGTAGGCTCCTCGCTAGGTTTTGTCGACCCAGCCTTCACTGAAGCAGAAGGCCTATTGCAATTTACTCTGAAATCACACGGAACATATCATTCCCAGCTCACAATCACACAAACAGCTTATACCACAACATCTAATTTCAATCACAGGAGTCTCATTCCCTTGACAGTGAGGAGGATGTTGATGGACATCACAAACGCGTTAAAGCACAACTGTCCTTGCCAGAAGTTACCGCCGTTCGTTTGCGTCACATCACTGGATATATCAAAAGCTATATGGTTTGCATTTGAACTCGCGGTTAAAGGACTACAGATCGGCCGAGAGAGTAAACACAACTTACGATGCATTTCCTGCCCAGGTAGTTGAACAGACAGTCGTTCTCCTGCGGGGTCAGAAGCAGAGAGCCCACGTTTGCCACCCTCCTCTGGGGCGGGTGGCCGCTCATGTTTTTGGGTGAGGCGGATGAACTTGAGCGTTTGTCTCGTATTAGATTATTTTATGTGCAATCACAGATCAACATGGCCTGCGCTCCGTTCATCCCGTAAGGAATTCCGCATGCAAGTAGAGCTGATGCAGTGTTGTCCTCAATGCGCGGGCGCTGCAGACGCGACTCGCGTACTCCTGTGGGTTATTTATTCTTTAATTCGTTCACTTTTGACAGACTGCATAATATAAACTTTCATTCCGAACTCCTAAAGCAATAACGATCCTTCTATCCAACATGGCAGCAGGACGGTAGAGTTCAAGGCGCAGTTTGGGAAAGGGTGGAATGGAATTTGGTCGGGGCCCGGTTAGCGTTTTGGTACACACCTACTCTTTTGTTGTTATTTAGTTATATATTTACACATACAGTTTAAATCACATAAAGTCAGTTTTAGTATCTAAACGTGAGTGACTATGAATTTAAAAAGTGATACGTAATACCTAACTCCCCCTCTAGTTTTTCGGGATGGTCTATCCCTGTTTTCCCGTGCCTCTTGCAGAATGCGGACGGGATGCGCACGGGATGGGCGGGGCTTCTGAAGCAGGGGGTGGAGCACCGCGCCGTCATTGATAGAAAAAGATTACAGTATTTGACGGATATAATGCTCTGTTTTGAGGGAAGGATAAGTATGCTGCTGCTGCTTTATAAAGCGGGTAATTCCTATTCAGGCTTCTGAATGCTAAATATACAGTTTAAAATCTACAATATTGTATGCATTACGAGAAACACCTGTTCATTATATCACTGCGCAGCTCCCATAGCGGATCATTAGTTTTGTTACATAGCAACGTTTTATAAGGGAATATTTTCCAGTGGAAGCATACCACATATAGTTTTGCAATTTTATTTATTATCATTTTAAGTGACAATGTAGACATTGTTAAGTGATGTTGCATCAATTCTAAAAATTAATTATTAGGAAAACAGACAATACAAATTATATATATATATATATATATATATATATATGTGTGTGTGTGTCCTTTAATGAAATAAATAAATATTTTAATTAATTTATTTATTTTTACATAAGTTAAAATAACAATGGAATTTATTAAAATATAATAATATTAAAACTATTGGTTTTTAGACTATGTAATAATTACTATAATAATAATAATTAAGTTTTTTTTTTTATATAGTCTGCAGAATTTATTCACACAATAAAATTTATGCATACACATATCTCATCATATCAATGCTGGTTATAATATATGCTTATTTGAAATAGGCTATATTTAATGCTTTGATATACTACACACACACACACACACACACACATCTATACATGTGTATATGTGTGTGCAATAATACATTATTTAAGAAAAATTGTTCCAAAAACTAACAACTGGCGAGCATGTAATTTTGATCTATTATGTAATACTTTAACAGGCACAGAATCTGTATTTATCTACAGTGGGATATTATATTCTTTCAGATTCTTGACCATTTGTATACATAAATAAACCCCAGCACCACATCCTGGAAGCTGAGCCAACCTGAGATGTTTATAAGGTGAAAGTCTGGCTTTCCTCAGTCCAGACTATAAACTATAATTTGAATTTTTGCCACTGATCAAAACCACCAGTTATACTCTATTTGGAGGATAACACTGATCACACAATTGGCATATCTGTGTGGCTGCTGCATGTTTAGACAGTCTTTTCTCATGAGATAATGATTACCTCAGTTTTCCATGGGGATTCAGCACATTCTACACTGTTATTACAGAACAAAAATATTGCAATACCCCAGTCATTTCAGTGCAATTACTAAGAAGGCAAGATAAAGAGCTATCACTTTAACCCAGAACCAAAAACGTCTGGAGTCCAGAAATTAAAACCTCACTCGTATGTATGGAGCATCAGACAACTGAAGATATTGTTATTAAATAAGCTTTTATTTATAATTATAATGGCTGATTAATAATCGTCCAGTCCATGCAACAGCATCAGGGACAGAGTTCACCTTGTTCTTCCCTACTGATGAACAAATGAAGAAAGGAGAGGAAAAAAAGAGACAGATGGAGGATCGTGTTTGAAAGCGGAGCCCTGCCAGGGGACACCTGGCCTCCCGTTAAACTCTGCTACTGCTCTGCATGTTCAACACATACTGAGACAAGATGAGAACTTTAGCAATCCAAGACACATGCTTACCAAGATTACACTACCGTTGAAGATTATATAATCTTAGATTCTTATATATATACAAAATGAGTGAGTTGTCTGATATGTTGTATACTATTGTTTTTACACTGACCAAACTATATTGCTTTATCCACCTAAACTTAAACTTATCCCTTACAGAAAACCTGTACATAAACGTTATTTAATCTTTTTTTATACCCCCCCCCCATGACAATGTAAAAAAATTAAATATAAATATATATTATTATTAGTGCTGGGCAATGATTAATCGCGATTAATCGCATCCAAAATAAAAGTTTTTCTTTACATAATATATGCG
>JAUCMS010000055.1:10570686-10587766 GCA_032357445.1 Enteromius radiatus
ACACTGCACATCCATTGAGATGGACTGAAAAATAAAAATGCTAATAATATTATAATAAATTATAGTAACGCCACATTGTCAGTAATGGTAACGGCATTGTAACGGGGGAAACAGTCATTCGTTTGTAACAGTAACTCGTTACTGAAAAAAATAACGCAGTTAGTAATGTGGTTTATTTATAATGTATAATGACATCAGTAGTTCAACCGTAATTTTAACTAATTCAATTAAGTACAATTTTACAAACAACTGCTTAGAAAGTATTGAACTGCTTTACTCCGTACCAGCTTGCTACTTCTGCACGCTTTCCAGTCATCTTGAGAAACCTGTCAAACACACATTGTTTTAATCATTCGTAAAATACTTGAGTGACAGACCTACCCTCCTCCCCGGAATCTTAAATGCCAGAGATATGCTTAAACACTCATCTGTCACCTCATTATGAGTGGAATGTTCCAAATCAAACTCTGCAGTAGGTCTGCAGTCGTGTTTTCAGCTTGATGGGACCACCCGCCTTTCTACAGCAAGGTACATCACAAGGTAATGTACTTATTATGACTAATTTAGGTCACAACCGATAGCTTCCATATGTTCATTGTGATAGTACAGGCTCCAGACCTTACATTATAGATGTAAGTCTACTGTATTGTTTTACCTTCTCAGTAAGTCATATGATTTAAGGTCTCGTTCATGGCTGACATATAAATGCTAAACCCCACATACAAGCAACGGTAATTGTGATGTTTGTGTTGAGCAAAACTAGTAACAAATTTATTTTCCAGGCCTGCTGCTATACGACTCGATCGCATGCTTTTCTGCATTAACATAAAAAAAACTATATTCATTGTGTACAGAGTGACCTGGTCCACACTATAGGAGAGAGCGCAGCCCTGGGGGCTGCTGGGGTGGTCCTGTGGGGCTCTTCTGAATATGCAAGATCTCAGGTACTCATTATTTACAGTGCTGTTCAAATTCTTTTTAAACATTTCTTAAGCTCAAGGCTGCATTTATGCAATCACAAATACAGTAAAAACAGCAATATTGTGAAATATTATTACAATTTTAAATAACTGTTTTATATTTCAGTATATTCCAGAATGTAATTTATATCTGTGATGCAAAACCGAATTTTCAGCATCATTCCTCCAGTCTTCAGTGTAACACGATCCTTCAGAAATGATTCATCAGTGTTTTTAAAATTGTAAAACTACTAACTGCGAGACATAACGTCATAAATCTGAGAATTACAGTCAGAATTGTGAGATAACTTGCAATTCTGACAATTTTGACTTTTTTCTTGCATGATATAAACTTGCAATTTTGAGAGCATATCACCCCCCCCACACACACACTAAAAACTAGACTTTATTCAGAATTGCAAGTCGAAATGCTATTGTGACTTTATAAATCATAATTCTGACTTTATAACTCACAACTGTGAATTTATATCATACAATTCTGAGGAAACAGTCAGCATTGTGATGTAAAAATGTTTTTTTTCAAGGGTGGACATTAAATCTCCTCAACTAGATTTGCTGCATTTTCTTAGCTTAATTTGCTAATATTTGCAACCATAAACAACCGCATTTGGGGATCAGGATCTGCTTGAGCTGATGGTATTAACATATTAACATGTTTAAAGCTCAGGACACCTTCCAACCTCAATTCATATCTTAAAAAGGACGTTTCAATCAAAACGGAATCATCTACACCTAATATAACACAATACTAGTACAATCGTGACTGATGATATGATGGCGTCTCTGTGGTGATTTACAGTACTGTATCACACAGAGACAGACGTGCTCCTGAAGGACACATGCTCATTTTGTGGGTGAATCCCATTTCCTGTTTACAGAGAGCACAGGGTTGAAAGTAAACTGAAGCAGATGGAAAGATTTAACAAAATGCTCATGTGTTTTTATGCTGCATGACATAATGGGAATTATGTTTATTCGTCTCGCATGTAAATGAGTCGAGACGTTTTAACTTTCTGATGAGTATCATGTTCAGTGATACTTTATCATGAAAAAAATGAAGATGATGGCCAGTATTAAATTTTAGTTAAAAAATATGTAACAAATTAAAAATAAAACATTAAACTGAAATTAACCATTTTTAATTCAAAGTGAATTTAGGCATTATAAAAGTATAGTAAACAGATTTCCAAATATGTTATTATATATTTATTAAATTTTTTATAAAAGATTAACTTTACGTGAGCATTAGAAATGTAAATTATATGATGTAAAAATGATGAAATTGACCTGTTTTATTTTAATATTTTTTTTCATACTATTATAATATTTAGCGTTTCTATTTTAGTTTAAGTTTTAGTAAAAAAAAAAAATTATTTCTATTTAATTTTAACTTTAGCTTTCATTTATGTTATTTCAGCTTTAGGCAGGGTTATTTTAGTATATATATATATATATATATATATATATTATTTTATTATAATTAATATATAAAATAAAATAAAATATTTTTCATATATAAAATTTTAATTTAACTAATAAAAAAAAACTTATTTTAACTAATTTACTAGAAGGCAATATACATTTTTAGATTTAAAAACTTTCTAATTTTGAAGTTTTCATCTAATATCTATTTCATGAGTTCCCACTTCCTCATTAAATAACCAATAGTAAGCATGTCCGGCCTGGTCGCTGCATGCCCCCAGGAGGAGGGTGGGATGGCTGAATAACTGGGATGGCAATCGGCCTAAAGGAGCGATAAGCTGATAGTGGTTTTGAGCATTAATTAAGGAAGCTGGAAACTGGGTGTCCCCGGCTAAGCAAGCCAAAGGCGACGGTGGCAAGGGACCAAAACTCCGCGTGGGAGAAAAAACCTTGGGAGGAACCTGGCCTCCTCTGGCCAGAGACCCGACACCCGGTTCCCAGTTAAAGTGGTGTAAGGAGCGCAGGAGGGATGCAAAGAACGAAGATACGGGGGAGAGGAAGTTGGCGGTATTTAAAGGGAAGGCTTTTAGATCTGATAGGGTAATTAGGTAATGGGGAGATTAAATATCTTACTGACCCCAAATTTTTGAATGGTAGTGTACGGTAGTGTATAATATATATAATGTATTTATTTATTTATATGTATATGAATATAATATCTTTAATTTATGTTTGCCTTTGTGCAGAGAAACTGCCTGACAGTGAAGAAGTACATTGATGGTCCACTGGGTCACTATGTGATTAACGTGACCTCAGCTGCTAAGCTGTGCAGCAAGGCCTTGTGCAAGAAGAACGGCAAATGTGTCCGAAAGAGCCTGGACTCTGGGGCCTACCTGCACCTCAACCCTCGCTTCTTCAACATCCGCCTCAACCGCGGCATCCGAGGACCACGCTTCCATGTCAGCGGCCGCCTCAACAACCACGACATCCTGGACATGAAGCACAAGTTTACCTGTCAGTGTTACCAGGGCTGGACGGGCATCTACTGTGAAGTGCCCCAGATAACAGAGCCTGTCCTGTCCCACCCGAGAGAACTGCTGCTGCTCCTGTACCTTCACTTCTCCTGTCTGTCGGTCATCATGTTCCTGGGTCTGTGTCTCATTATTAAGTGTCTGATACTGTAAAGCGCACAGTAGATGGGACATTGGATTGGATCTGTTGAATAAAAAAAAAAGAAAGAGAAGGAAATTAAATTAGTTGTAGCTGTATCTCCGTGACTATAAAGTTTTGAGTCTAGAAGTGGTTTTGTTTGTTGCTTTCAAACACTAAAACTAGAGCTGATCAAAAATTGATCTGATTGAACTGGTGACAATCATACAATCAGAACAAGCATCATGACATTTGATTCATAAACAAATGACTCTTTTGAACCAGTTCTGCTTTGATTCATGAACAAGTGACTCTTTTAAATAAGTTATTTTGACAAATTATAAACATATAGCGTAATAACCAGTATCTGTAATTCCACTCACAATCAACTGACTCCTTTAAATGTTTTGTAGTTAATCAAAAAAGCATTAAAACACAATCAGTGCGGTCTAACTCAAGAACAAAAGATTCTTTTAAACTATTTATTTTTAGCGAATCAAAGCATAACCAGTGCTCCAAGAACAAGTTACTTAAAATGTTTTTTTCTTTTTAGTGAACCAAAAGCATACAGGACCAGCATGATGTATGAATCATGAACAAATGACTCTTCTGAACCGGTTCTTTTTAGTGAATCAAATAGGTGATTCAATTCATAAACAAATATCTCATTTAAAAAAAACATTTTCTGAATCAAATTTGATTCATGAACAAATTACTCTTTTGAACTGGTTCTTTCAGTGCATTAAATATGCACTGACAAAAAAGCATTACAGAACAATCAGTATGGTCTGGTTTATGAACAAAAGACTCTTTTAAAGTAGTTATTTTTAGGCCCAGTTCCACAGGAGCTTATATAAAAAATGCCTTAGAAGAAAACGTTGCATATGTGCGTCTTGAGACAGAACAATGACACTGATATATTTTAAGATATGTCAGAGCAAGATATTTTCATTTGAGACAACTCAACCATGCATTTTAGTCTGGGACTATCTTAAGCCTTGTCTGTGAAACCGGGGGTGACCGAATGAAAAAACAAAGCATAACTAGTGCTCCATGAACAAGTTACTCTTTCAAATGTTTTTCTTTTTAGCGAACCAACAGAAAATAATGTATGAATAATACAGTATGATGTATAAATCATGAACAAATGACTCTTTTGAACCAGTTCTTTTCAGTTTCAATCAAAAACAAACCAGTGGACATGTTCCTTGAGATACTGTGTACGGTTCGACAAAACTGTTGTGATCTGTGTAAAAAGAAGTTAAGATGACACGGTTACATCAACAAATGTGTTTTTATAACAGTTTGCATTTGTTAACACTATCAGGTAGGTTTAGTGTAGGGCATATTTCCAACAATGTTCAATTTTCAAAGAAATTTCAATTCTGAAACGGCGCTATATCAATGTAATAAAAATGTACCAGGGTTCACATATTGAACCTGTGTTTTTGGACATTTCTCTTTGAAACTGCAGAGAAATGTGCAGTAAAGCACGATGTTGCACAAAAACTGTACATATTTTCATAAGACCAGGCATTTTCAAATATTCACAGGAGCGAAAAAGTGTGACAACTGGCCTCAGTAAACAAGAAACAAGTAAAAGATACATAAATGCACAACATGCATCCATCTTAAGTAATAAATAGACTCTTATGTTATCACTTGGGTTTTCAGAGTTCATTATTATATGCACAAAAACAACATGATTCATTAAAAAGGACTCCAGATGGTTTCTTCCCCACCCAAACCAAGGTGAATATTCTCAACTATTTCCCCAGAAATTAGACATAACAGCTTGGTGTAAAACTGGTTGACCAACATGTCTCAGTGTAGACTGAGACTGTCAATAAATTACCAAGCCTGGGAAACGGAGACTCGTGTTTATTACACAGTAAGTTAAATAACATCTCTTTTTGTAGCACCCATCATCCGTTAAGGGCTTTGAGGTTCTGTTGGAGAAAATACTCCTTTGTCTGATTTTTGGCTACGGCATTACATAAACAAAATGTTTTTTTGCAAACGATGTGGTACATGAAGACCATTGTTGATTTGGTCTGGGGTAAAATGAGTCACAAAAAATTTGGAAGAGGAGGTTTGTGCTTGGCGCGTAAGCTAAGCATTCGGTAAAGATACCTTTGTTATGTTTTCAATTGTCTGTTATTAATGGAACTTATAGGGTTAATTTAGTCAATATTTACCAAAAACAAACACACTCGTCGTCTTACATGAAACACATGGCAGGATTTGAATATTTATACGCATTGATGGTATTTGTTGAATCTGGATTGCTGCGCACGTAATGTGAGGAAAGGTTTTAGGCTAGCAAGGTCGTGCATAACAGAGACACACCTCACAGCTGTTGGTTGGAGCCCAGGACACACTCGCAAACACAGCCCTGGAACCTGATCTAGAGATGGAGGAATTCCTCAAGTTTTGGGTGGGACAGACAAATCCAACACAAGCACCTCCAGACCCCTTGCCGGGAAGTAAGGAGGGAAAAAAACAGCCGAATATATGAAAGAGTGGGGTCATTCGGTGCCTTTCCATAGTCTGTGCTCTATGGGGACCACATCAAAGCAGTACAGTATGTGTGTTTAGGCGAGTGGGAGGGCATTTGTGTCTTTTGCAATAAGGAAAAGTACAGTATGAAGTACAGAGGTAGATTTATAACTTCAGGAACGACAAAAATTAATGTGGTTGAACTAATGGACCAATGAGTCATCCATATTAACATTAGATTATATAAGTGTCCTCCGTGATTTATTTATGTACACCGAAATTTTCTCGAGGCTTATTGTTTAGCTAAGCATTCCTTCAGAATACAAACGTTATAATTTTGGGCAAAACATTTCTAGATGTTTTGAAATCAGTCACGCTTTTTTGTACTGTAGAATTTGATGTGAAACAAAATCAAGAATCAAGTTTTAGCAGTAGCTTGCATTTTTTTAAGGGTTTACAATGAAATTGCAATGAATACAGTAGTTTCTTGCATAAAAGTAACAAAAACTAATATTATTTTGGGACACTGACCCTATGAGACATGGTTAAACAAAAGAAGAGCATTGTAGCACCAAGGCATGTCCAAAAAAAGAAAAAAAAAGTGGGTTATGGGTTTGGATTGACACCATTCACCACTAACAACAGATAATGAGATGATAATGCCTGCAAAACATGTTGTTTTGGACATTACCATGTTTTTTAGACAATTAGGACAGTATTGTTGCAATACTCAAAAATAAAAAAGTATAAAGAGACTGAACTTCAGTTCAAATATTTGTATCCCCCATAGCCTTTAACGGGCTGATCATGTCTTAAAGTGTCTTCAGCACAGGAGCGAGTCTTAAGTACCGAAGAGCAGAAAGGAAAAGGTCTTGTTGGTGATGTCGTCTTTCCCTTCCATAATTTCTCCACAAACGACCAGTCTATATTACCCCACTCTCTCACCACTAATAACAGCTTACGGGTTGCTAAAATGTGCCACATGTCCATTTATCTAACCCACTGACAGGTATTACATTAAATATGGGTTGCCACTGCCACTGTATTTGTCTTCGTTTATGTAAAAATGGGTCAGCGTAAATTTAAAGACTTTAAATGTATGTTTTGGTATTTTTTTTGCAACAGCCAAAGAAGTATACAGTATGTGGTGTAGTTCATCGTGAAGGTAAAGATTTTGTTGCTCAACACTTACTGTGATATTATTGTTATTATTATTAGTGCTGTTAAACGATTAATCGTGATTAATTGCATCCAAACCATCATGGAGCTGGTAATCTAAAGGGTCTGGAGTGATTCTGGATGAAGGAATGATCTCGTTTCTCTTATCAGGTGTTCTCCAAACTCTTCAGGCATTACAGGAGAAAAAAAAGACATAGAAATAAGTGGGTGCCAATAATTGTGACCAATATGTATTAGAGAAAAACATTTTTTTTTTTTTTTTTAAAGTTTTACTTCAATGGTAGGTTAGAATTTTGTGATTTTTTTTAATGAAAGATCAAAAGGATAAACAATGCAGATTTATTTTCACAGCCGTTTTTTGGTCAGATTTACCAAGAGTGCCAATATTAGTGGAGGGCACTGTATAAATACAAACAAATGCATGTATATATTTAAGAAAAATATGTTATGTTTACGTGTATATTAAATATAAGTATATATAAAATACAAGAATATAAATATAGAAATGTATATACATATTTTAAAAATATCCTGTGTTTGTGTATTCATATATATATACATACACACACACACACACACACACACACACACACACATATACACAGTATACACATTAAGTGAACAAAACTTTTATTTTGGATGTGATTACAGCACCAATTATTATTAATAAACAATAATAATTATTAATAACATTTTATTAAGAAAATGTGTACGCTTATTGCATAATAGCTCTAATCATTTATCTCATTGAAATTATTTTATTAATTTTTTATTTAAATTAATTTATTAATTCTAAAAGTATTTTAAAGTTTAGAAGTTATTAAATTAAATCAATTAATTTTATACATACTGCATACATAAAAACATAATGGCTAATAAAAAAGTGTTAATATCAGAATAGGCTAAGTATGTTCTACAACATAACTGAATATAACTGCAATTAATTATATGTAAAAAAAACAAAAAAAAAACAGCCCTGATATGCTGATATTTTTAGTTTGTCCACTCACTAATGTCATAGACCAGTAGCAGATCTTTTAAAAAGTGCAGCATCTGTTGAAATACTACTTTGTTACAAGTCAAAAGTTCATTTGTTATGACCCATGGTTAAAAATACGAGCTCATTGTCTGAACATGTCGCTCAGCGTGGAGTGTGAATGGCTTTGACATTGTTCTTCTAAAAGCTAACTATAGGAGGTCATTAAAATGCTCTATTAATGAGTCACTGTGGGAGCTGTGGTGTTACCTGCTATGCCAAACGTTCCTCTCATCTCAGATCACATTTTCATGCATCCACTAAAACCAACGTTACCTGAAGATCCTGCACTTTTCACCCGCTTGCCACGACACCCATTACTGCTTCTACTGCTAGTAAGTCTCTGACTCACTGCTTGTTTATGTTTTTCTGTGAGACTCAAAGCTGAAGTGGATCATTTTTTGATGCTAAACAACTAAGCAGCCCAGCACGGCAACACTGTAACCAATAGTGAGAGTTTTGGGGCGGGGCTAACTGTTTGTTCAACCAATGGCAGTTGAGGAGTGTTTAGAAACTTGTTTGAAAACAGTAAATGGCTTTGCAGTTTTGTTTAGTGGGACTAGCGGCAGACAAATAACAACTTTAGCTTTAACAATGCTGAAGAAAATCTCTCAAGCTGGCAAGTGGAAAGATGTTTTTAAAGCCAATTGCTGCCGAGCCTGTATTTTCACATGACTCATGTGTAAATTGTAAAACCAAAATGAAAAGTCTCTGCAATAAACTGTATTTGTATTCTGTTTTTAAAGATGAATTTTAAGCGTGTGTTACAGTAAATAATGGCAAATTTAATCTAAATGAAGAAATACTCTATTTTTTCAGCCTGGTGTAAAAAGATCCCAGCTTTCACGAATCAATTCTTACAGTTCTCTCTTATGTAAAGGCTTTTAAAGTTTCCAGCCAAGCTTCTTTCCTCGAAATTTGCAACACCCGTAAAGCATATCTGAAGGACAACTCCATAAATGATTCATAACTTGTGCTCAAAACCTGGTTTACATTAATACTGTTTATGAAGAATGAGAAGGGAATATTTCCATACAATTATGCTATAATTTCCCGTTCCAAAAGCTACTAAGTGAGGAACACTGAGAGCGTTGGAAGAACCTTTATTTTCATTGCAGACGTTCAGATCACATGCCAGTCTGCTTGCCCTTAAGATGGGCAGTTCAAAGAGCGCGTTCATACTTCATGCCATAAAGACTACTCCTGAACAAGCAAACCAAACACTAGATCCATGATACAAACAAACTTTAAAAGTGCTGTTAAATCAACAGCAGAGTCACATATCCTAAGCTGTGGTTTATTAAAACAGACCTCCCAGTTTGAACGATGAAATGCGGTTTTGTACCAAAGGACATGTGGTGTTCAACGTCCACATTATCACACTCCAATCATAATATAAATGCAATCATAACATAAATATATGACAACTTGGAGGTTACTGGTGCAAAACCAAACGTTCTGCTTTATTTTTTGGGCTTTTTGCCTTTATATCATAAGACAGTTTAGACAGATGTAAGAACTGGAATGGATGCAGATCATATTCAGACCCACAAACCACTACGTCACAGCTCTAACTACAACTACTGCATATTTTTATATAAGCCCATACACACTTCCGCTGCTAGCATTAGCATGACTCTCGTGGGGTGTGTCACACACTCACACAGTAATTGCTAATTGTTGCTATAGTTGACCAGGAGACAGGACATCTGTAATTTGCTTACTGTCTGAATAACTCTTCGAAAGGCTTGGGAAAAACAACAAAACACTTTATCGTCATTACACAGGCCATTTGTTAGCATGTTTCACAGCCCAATCTTGGATGCAATATAACCGAAATGACTAAAACACCACTGTTGTCATGGTGTCTCCCCCATCTGCAATGTAACAAGTCAATGTCAGATGAACATTTGCAGTTTCACTGCCCTGATATTATGCTCTCTCACTGTAATCTTCTAAGGATTATACTCTATTTAAACCATTCAGCTGTTCCCAGAGGAACATTTTACTGCCTAAAGTTCGCACTTTCAGCATTTAGGTCATGAACTCAGCAAGTTTTGAGTTTACATGCACTTTTAAGAAAATCGATTTTTATCTCTTTTCTAAATGCATGCTTTAAATCTTCTTGAATAAAATTAGTTTTGGCCTCAAATTTCAATCAATATCTCAACCAGGCCAACCAACACCGTTCCCCCCATTGACGTGTGTTTAATATCCAATCAATGTGTAACCAGGCTGGTTTGGGTCACCATTGACTTCCATAGTATTTTGTTTTTTCCACTATGGAAGTCAATGGTGACCCAAACAGCCAAACTTTTTTTTCCAAAATATCTTCCTTTGTGTTCGACTGAACAAAGAAATTCATACAGGTTTGGGACTACTCTAGGGTGAGTAAATGATGACAGAATTTTAATTTTTGGATGAACTATTCCTTTAAACCCCACCGCCTCACTGTCTTACTTTTAGCATCAAGCTCGCATCTACCTCCATCTAATCAACAACTGATGGATAGAACCAAGTATCCAACCTACAATTCTTTCAGTCATTAATTTAATATGTCACATGAAAGAAAAACGGCAATTTTTCACAACAAAGCAAAAATTAATCTTTTTAAAATGTCATGCAAGCGTTTGACTGAAATTGCACCAATCCAGTTTTCAAAGTCAAACTAACAAACCTAGGAGATGCAATTATAGTTTAGCTTTATCCAACTATTGTGCACAAACTACATTGAAAAACATAAAACGTATATTGAATCCTTACTAAACTACCATTCTCAGATATTTATTTTAAAGCTCCATAGAACGGACACAATTGGGACAAAGTAAGACTGTAAAGCTAAACTCGGTTAGCATAAATTTAACAAAATCTCTTATTTTACAAAAACATATTTACCAAGAAATGTTTCAGTTAAGACCTCTGATTTTTTGGTTGCAGACTAATCTAAAAACTATTTGAGACACCTCGACCAAAGGAGACATTGTGGAGGCATCAAATGGAGACACTTAAGGTAGTAAAGGGATAGATCACCCAAAAAATGTATTCATCCTCAAGCCATTCTAGATGTATAGGACTTCCTTCTTTAAGACCATTACAATTTGAGTTATATTAAAAAATACCCTCGCTTTTCTAAGCTTTATAATGGCAGTGAATGGCTTTTGAGATTTTAAAGGCCAAAAAAGTGCATCCATCCATCATAAAAACCGTTCCACTCAGCTCCAGGGGGTTAATAAAGTGAATCAGTGCGTTTTTATAAATCGCTAACTGTCATGCATACGTTGGATGACGTGGATGGATGCATTTTATTTTGCTTCAAAATCTCAACAGCCATTCACTGTCATTATAAAGCTCGGAAGAGCCAGGATATTTTTTTATATAATTCTGATCGCATGCATCTGGAAGAAGAAAGTTACACACACCTAGGCTGCTTAAGGGTGAATAAACTATGGGGTAATTAAACTTTTTTTGTGAGAACTATGCCTTAAAGACCTCATTTGCGATTTTTCTTTCTTATGTGAAGGAAAAAAAAATGAATGTGTGAGGGAGAGTCTTAAAGCATATGTTCCTCAATGGTACACTGCCAGAAAAACGGCTCCCTGACCACTTGGTCTGGCAAATGGCCCTGAGGTCTGGAATCTGATGACTGCGCTCGACTAGACCTCACTGATTTCTCCACAGTTCTGCAGATCCCACTCGTTCAGCATCAATATAACCCCACTTTCCGGCTCTTATTCACCCGAACACTCTTTACAGAATCATAATTTGATCTTCTCTTTTTATTGTAGCTAGACATTTAGATCCAAATCAAGTTTCAAGTTTATAAGCGTTAACGCATCTCACAGGGTTTACAGAACAAAGAGGCTAATACAGATTAAAACCAGACCAGAGTAAGAGGAAGGAAGCAAGTTTCACCAGGAAAAAGGGCAACTTTTTGGACTTTAGCATGTTTACACGTGCAGTTTTAATGGATTTACATCGTTTTTGTGCTTGGTCTTCACATGCCTGTTCAAGGAAACATGACAAAATCAGTAACTGAATATTTGAAGCATCACCGTGAGCAAAAACAGCGAAGCCAGCCCGATCTCATGCAATTCGTACCTATTTTACGAGGTGGCTAATTCGCATTTTTGTTAAATTGTACGTATTTTACAAACTAATGACTTATACACTTAACCCCACACCTAAACCTGTGACTAGGGTTCAGACAAATCACACAAAGTCATACGCGTAAGGTTGTAATTAGCCACCTTGCATCCATGTACGAACTGGTTGTGAGGTCAGCTGTAGTAAATTGCTGGACAACACAAAGCTGAAGTTGCATTGTTTGTCTGACTCGACTAAGAAAGACTTATACGATTGAAGTAAAACTATAGTACTGTAGCAATCGTACCCTAGGAATAGATCTGATCTATTGGTTAAAGTCACAAGAGGTCAGAGAGGTGAACACGTTCTCCAACGATCCAAAGTGCCGTTCCCTCAACTGTGGGAATGTGGTTTTCTGTTGAAGCACGCCAACCTCCACAGCCTTCCTCGACCTCATCTCCCGCCGCTGAATAAACTCATCTTGAATAAATTCATTTTCACTTTAACTGCACTATGAGGAGGCCGGACAGGGGCAAGAAGTCAGTCCAGCACACAGCATCCGGCACCCAGTGCATCTAAAGTAGCTTTTCCCAGTGTGTTGGTGGTCCTGGTTAGTCATGATGAGATTTTATTTTCCTGAATAAGTAGATTTTGTTAGCTTTTCCACATAAAGACCAGGGGCTGGTTGCATAAAAGGTTAAGACTAGTCTTAAAAATGAGTCAGCTAAAATTCAGTTACATAAAAATGTATATTAGTAAGGTAAATACAAAAAATAAAACAGATTACTCTTGGCTAACTGCTAGCTGGTCAGACTAGCTCACTGTCTTAACATGAAGGCTAAGTTTATGCAACTGGCCCCAGGTCAAACCATTTCATGCTGGCATTTTCTGCCCAGTCTTCTCTGCAAGATCTAGAGTTAATTAGGTAAATAAGTCTTGTCATTGAAATAATTTTTTATTAAGTGGTGTAACTATAGAGTCATCACATTAAGCATTTCGAAGTTTTCAAAGGCATATGAAAGAAACATTGATACAAAAAGTATATTTCTAAGAACTGTGACTTATTTACTTTTTTGTCATTTACACACTGACCCAATTGTCGACTGCCTCTTGGTATCTTTTATTATGAAACTATATACAACAAAGGGCCCATGCACAAGCTTACAGTGCAAGACCTTTAGTTTGAAAATTGTATGCACCAAGACAACATGCCTCCACTACCCCTACGCTCTGACCTAGACCCTATCATTATACTGAACGCCTTACATAGCAGATGACTTGGTGACTCTTGGCTGTCAACAAACCACTCCATTCAGCTAACTTCCTCTACAAGAGGTGCTACAAGATCTAGAAAGTTACTATCAAGATTCCAGACACCAACTGAACGGTCACACTTATTTAAGAGACAAGTACGATTTTGGTGAGAATTTATACTTGGTTGGAGAAAGCTGATCAGCCCTGTTTATCTTAGTTGTGAGCCAGGGATCTTAAGGAACCCCATAAATGTAGCGACAGCTGCACCACAGGACTCATGCACTGTCTTTAAATTAGGGTTGAAGGGAGTGTTTTTGACAAAAATGTGCTAACAAAGTTTGGGGGCTATAACTTTTGCATGGTAATTTAGCACGGTTTGCCATAGGAATGCAACTAATGCTTCCAGAGATCACACCATAGATATTTGCTGTTAAATTATTGCAGTGTGTTCCATTTCCAACCAAAACTGGGGTCATGTGTGTATTTAGGCATGGAAAATTTTTAATGTGTGAACATAAATGCATAATACTCATGGTATAGTCCAGGAACATAATACGGAGTCGTTTCAATACGAAACTATACTTAAAAAACACCTTGACAGTATAAAAGGATGCTTTTGAATACTAAATAAATAAATAAATAAATACAAATAGATGATATTGCCAATTTGTTTACTAATCCATTCCAATTTTTTGTTTTGTTTTGTTTTATTAATTTTTTTTGTTTTATTCAGCACTCAGATTAGCATTCGCTAAGGGCAGGTTGTTATTAAAATTCAGGATAATAAATATTAAAATTCTATAATATTAGTTTGTATACATAAACTACAAATAAGACACTAAAACAAGACATTTTAAATTTGAATTTACAATTTACAATGTAATAATAATGTACGATTAACTTACAAAGTAATTGCAGTAAATTGGTGTAAAATGACCTGAACGACTTTACCAGTAAATTAAAAAAAATGCCCCACAAAAGCACCACTCACACATCGATTTCAAATTAACCATACATTCGGCAGCATCAATCTACATGATTGTGCCTCCCAGTTTTGAATTTATAAACATTCAAAATTATTTACGTTTGCATTAATTCAGGCAATTTGCTGGTAACTACTTTACTCATACGGTAAATTGCCGTAACAAGTTTACTGTTTTTTTGTGTGTGTGCCTATTTTAGGGTTCCCTACCCCTCAAAAAAAGCCCATTTAATCCCTGGATGTACAGTATAATGTTTTGTGTTAATTTACAGCCACTAGTTATACTTCTTGGCAAATGTCTACTTTACAGCCACAAGACAGTGACTAAGAGACAAAAACAAGACAATCACAGGCCACAAGGGACAGTAACTAAAGCAGGAAAAAAACGTTCCCGGAGCTTCAACAAGGCTTGGTTGCGTCTGTAGAGTATTAAAATCCCCTGTGAACACAGTCAGGTGATTGGAGGATGGCGAACCCGGCTAATGCTGAGTGATGTGGATGAAGGTAAGACGCTGTGCACGGTGTCTAGAGGATCAAATGCGCATACACACTCATGCAAATGTACTTTCACGTACACGCTCAGTCAGTGGGATTTAGACTAAAGTCCTCCCTCCCTGTTTCTCTACTCTAAACGCAGTGTTGTGGTTTTCTCGCTGTGGCTCTGAGGTTGTCTTCTCCTCCCTCTCAGGAAACTCTCTGTCTCTCTCTCTCTCTTCGCTGTGTATATAAGTAGGCAGTGGGTAGGCTTTTCAGCAGACAGAGAAAAACTATGCTAGAGTACTGTAGATGCAGAGAGGCGCGTGTAGTGTATCGTCAGCCGTTATGTGACTGAAGCAGCGGCGTGGGCTCTACAGGTGAGTGACCTCTAATTACTGTGACTCAATGTTTTATATATACACACACACACACTTCACATGACCCTGTTGACATCAGGGCACTCTGAAACAAAGTGCATGACAAAAGTAGGCACATTCCATCTTCTTATAGCATTTCTAAAATTGTTGTCTGTGTTGTTCTCAGTTAAGTATACTCTGTAATTCAGCGTTTTCTTTTTGTATTCAGATGTCAGTGAATGTTTTGAATGACTGTAGCTATATACGTTGAGTTAACTTGTTAAGCAATATGATTTTGGCTATTAACAAACAATTAACTACGAGTTTTGTCTTAAAAGTTGCTGCTTATTAACAATAAGGTGGTTGTTAAGTTGAGATATTGGTAGAATTGGGGATGTAGAATATAAGTGCTAATAATAAGCCAATATGTTACAAATCGGCATGCTAATATGAATTGGTACTAAAGTGCTACATATTTTTAAAATCATAAACCTATCAAAAAGCAATGTTTATAAAGACGTTTACATTGGGTGACAATAGGAATGCACAGTACTGGAGTGGCAAATGCATTATTAGCCAAAATTATCAATCATTTAATGCTTCCTTAATCTAATATCACTGTAAACATTTACAAATCTCAAAATGTGTTTTTTTTAACACTGTATATTATCCCTTAATTGAAAAACTGTACATTTCAATATGGTACAAATACATTTAATACATATCGGCATCTGTTAAAATGAATTTTAATATTAATGCATACTATATCACTAATAGCGTAAAGGGGATTCGCTACTATTTTGAATGGGAAAGTTGTAGGGCAAGACCTCTCCGCAAAGGAAGTGAAACGAAAGAAAACCTAATTAGCTCATTCCAAATATATGTGTTCCTCAAAGGGTTTAATTTAGAGTTTACTGTCAGGAAATGAACAGTGGCTCTGTAAATATTTTGAAGTTAGTTAATCAGAGGGAAGGGTTTACAGATGAGATTACGCACTTCCGGATAAAGAGCTTGTTTTGGGTGATGGCCAGTGATGCTGGAGAAACTGACAGCCTGTAATGTCACCGTTTCCCAGGAGCCCATGATTACTGTGAAGACCTATATGGTAAAAATGTAGTGTCATTATAGCATTTCATTGTCAGCAGAAGTCAAAAGCAGCTTATTGTGTCTGCAGTGCCCAAAATACGATTCTTTGATCCTGAAGAGATCCCTTATTATCCTGACTACCTAAGAGAAAACAATCCACCTCAAACCAAAACACGCTTTCAGATTAACCTGAGATAGATCTCTGTTTGGGTTCCACTGTGATTAAGATAATCCTTTTAAGGCTTTGTTTACCATTCGAGCATCAAATGCAGCACTAAATAAGCAAATTAGACCTCTTATCTGTGATCTTTGGATTCAAAAGACTTCAAATGGAAAATATCAGTAATGACAATAAAAACTAAGGATGTAAACCCTGCAGTAGTAGTACATCCTTCATCCTATTATCATTTCTAATGATTATTTTTATACTATTTCTACTTATTATACGGCTCTCTGGAATGCTTGATTCTGATTGGTCAGTTGAGACATTTGCAGGTTCCTTATTTTCGAATAATAACCGCTCCAAAGTAATAACGCATAGCCGGTACTACTTGTATGTTTAATATCCCACCGCGAC
>JAUCMS010000055.1:10590695-10604673 GCA_032357445.1 Enteromius radiatus
GAAACGATGGTGTTTGAGACTCACAGTATGTTATGTCCATGTACTGAACTCTTATTATTCAACCATGCCAAGGTCAACTCAGTTTTCCATTCTATGGCACCTTTAAGTGCACGGTTTCAAATCATGCATGAACTACAACTACCTTGATTGCAATTCGCAGTTGATAAAGCATGCTAAACGTAGTTATTGCACAAACACTTTATAACTCTGTGTGCTACTTACCTCACTTCTTTTTTTGTCCCTCATAGGATGATTGACAGTTGCTTGTGCTGAGTCACGTAGCAGAATGCCCGGTGTGCCCTGCGGGGCATCGCAAAACCACACTGTGCCCGTAGCCTGTGCCATCATCTGTTGCTGGCTGCTGATCCTGGTTCATTCTGCCTTTTGCCAGAAACCTGCAAAGCTGCCTCTGGTGGGCCGCAAGCCTTTCCTGGCAGCCTGGAATGCTCCACTGGATATGTGTATGTTAAAGTACAATATCAACGTCAGTCTTGATCTCTTCCAAATCAGCGGCAGTCCACGAGCCGTCCACACGGGCCAAGATGTCACCATCTTCTATGCCAACCGCCTGGGTTACTACCCTTTCTACAACGAGCAAGGGGTTCCCATCAACGGAGGCTTACCTCAGAACAGCAGCCTTGAAGCACATCTTCACAAAGCCCGACAAGACATAGTGCACTTCATCCCTTCGGAAGACTTCCGTGGCCTGGCTGTGATCGACTGGGAGTTCTGGCGGCCTCAGTGGGATCGTAACTGGAACAAAAAATACATTTACAGACAGCGCTCAAGCGAGCTGATTGCACAGGCTTACCTTAATGTGACCGAAAAACAGGTGGAAGAACTGGCGCGCTTGCGCTTCGAGAAGAGCGCCAAGGAGTTCATGCAGGGCACGCTGAAGCTCGGTACACAAACTCGTCCGCACGGACTCTGGGGTTTCTATCTCTACCCTGACTGTCACAATTACAATGTACATGAACACGACTACAACGGCACATGCCCCCAACAGGAGAGCAAACGCAATGACGAGCTGTTTTGGTTGTGGAACAGCAGCACTGCCCTCTTCCCAGCCCTCGCTATTCGCAAAGGCCACAAGGACAGCATTCGCAACCTGCACTTCTCACAGAACAGGGTACTGGAGTCGCTGCGACTGGCCTCCCTTACCTCATTGCCCTATGAGCTGCCTACATATGTATACACACGCTTGGGGTATAGAGATGAGGCCACAACGTTTCTGAGCCAGGTAGGAGCATATAATCAATCAGAAATCTAAATTTAACAAGATAAGCTTCGGGGAATCATACACAAGTCCTTAATACAATTGTATCATACGGTCAAGAACTAGTTTCATCAACCTGGAGGGCCGGTGTCCTGCGGAGTTTAGCTTCAACTTGCCTCAACACACCTACCTGAAAGTTTCAAGTATATGTAGTAAGACCTTGATTAGCTGCTTCTGGTGTATTTTATTAATGTCGGAGCTAAACTCTGCAGGACAACGTCCCTCCAGAACTGCACCTGGTCTACTCTAGAAGAATCTCTGTTAGAATTTTGGTGATAATAACATTTATATCATTTTTGGACTAATTCGAACATTTCAAAAGGGCAAATGTCCTGCAAAGTTTAGCTCCAAACAGCTCAATCACACTTTCCTGAAAGTTTCTAGTTTATTTGTAGACCTTGATTAGCTGAATCAGTGTTTAATTGGAGTTGCAATTAAACTCCTTCAGTAAAAAACTAGCGGTCTCAAACTCAATTCCAGAGCTGGAGAGCCATAGCTCTGCCCAGTTTAGCTCCAACCCTAATCAAACACACCTGATCCAGCTAATCAAGGTCTTACCAAGGATTACTAGAAACTTCAAAGCAGGCTTGAGTTGCAGCTAAACTCTGCAGAGCTTTGGCCCTTTTGAGTTTGAGACATCTGAGTCTAAAAACAAGAGCACCCTCTTGTGGTCCGTATAGTTATCAGTGAAACTAGGAAACTTTCATTGCAATGATGTTATATACATTAATTACTTTATTCATTTTCATTTCACAGACAGACTTGATGCATACAATAGGAGAAAGCGCTGCTTTGGGTGCTGCAGGATTTGTCATTTGGGGGGATCTTAACCTAACGTCTTCAAGGGTGAGATTTTTAACACCATTTGATATACCTAAAATATCCTAACATCTGTTCACAGGTACCTTCTTTCACAGTAACACTTGTCTCATAAGTCAAGACTAATGTGTTTATTATTTACAAATCTGCTTCAAAGATAAAATTCCTAGACAAGGGATTTTCAAGCTCCTCGAGACCCATTGTCCTACTAAGTTTAGCTTCAAAGCTAATCAAACACACCTAGTTAGTAGTTAATTAAGATGTTCATCATGTCTTACAAATTGCAGGCAGGTTTGTTGGAATAACAGTAAAAAATATAAAGCAAAATTTTAAAGGTGGTCCATTGTAAACCTTTTCCCTTTAAAGTCACCTATACAAGTTAAGATAATTTAGACAATTATGCGGTTATTATGACAAAGCTGCATGTTTCCTAACCTTTTTTTTTATTAACAGAAACTGGGACCATTGATATAATACATTAAACACAATTCATTTTGGTTATTTTAGAACTTACAAGAACCATACGTTTTCAATTAAAACATTTGGCCACCTTATTTTGGGGTCTGGGGCATCAACAAGTTTGAAAAACCCTGTTCTAGATATTTTCTGTAGCAGCGACACTTTAACCGGAGTCAATGATGGCAATGCAATGCGACATTTACATTGATTTTAGGTTCAATACACAATGCAAAAGTTTCTTGAAGCATAATGCGAAAGTTGCTCACTGTAACTTCCTGTGTCTCCTCAGCACAACTGTTCCAAAGTAAAGGCATTTCTGAACTATAAACTGGGTCAGTACATCACTAACGTTACCCGGGCAGCAGAAATCTGTAGCGAGTTACTGTGTCAGTCCAATGGGCGATGTGTCCGTAGAGACCCACAGGCACCACACTACCTGCATCTGAGCCGCGGCAGCTATCAGATCCTGTCCAATCGAGACGGCACCTTCACCGTGAAAGAAAAGCAATCCAAGTACGAGCGGCAGAAGCTGTCCGCCAAGTTCCGCTGTCACTGTTATCAGGGGTATGAAGGAGAGCGCTGTGATAGCATAGAGCCAGAGGAGACAGAGGAGGACAACATGATCAAAGAGGATGTGGAGGAGGAGGAAGACAAGAAGAAACCAGAGGTCGACAAAGACATACAAGATAGTGCTATACCTTTACAAAACGCCTTCATCCTGACTCTACTACTCCTTATGTTGAACTTCAGTTGTATTTAGAGGTGAAGTGTGTATTTTCTGCACCATTTCATAAAACAAGTTCACCAAACAGCCAGGCTTATTTCAGTTAGTCTGACTAATTTTCAACCAAATCAACTGACAATAAGTCAGGCTAACTGAAAAAAACCTGGCTCCCAAACACTCCCCCTGTATGCCATTGGTTAAACAAATAACCCCGCCCCCAACTCACAAAAGTCATTACGATACTATTGGCTTGTTCAGCTGGTCAGATTCACAGACAAATGTTTTTAAAATGCTACAGAGCCAGTTTGCACTAGTGGTCAACCAAAAAAATAAGTCAATCGCCGTATATATAAATATATATATGAGAATTTCATGTAAAGATATCAAATAACTCATGCTGCAATTAATCTAAACTTTTTTTTAATACATTTTCTCACATCTCAGATTGGAAAAATGACACGCTTCACCTTTAATGAAAAGTGGCTACAGAGCCACATACACGGCACATCATAACTCAGTCAGGTTTTAATATTTGTGATTTTTGCAATAAGGAAAAGCGATAGATGTTACAGTGGTGCTGTATGCTGTTGTAGAAGAGATGCAAGCCTTGTTTGCACAACCTTCAGTCTGAATATTTTTTAATAACTGTTCTAGATGAATGCTCAATGATTGTTAACCTGTCAGTGTTTTCTGACAGGAAAGGTTAGATCTATGCAGTTTTTACAAAGCACTGACACCAGGATGCTTCCTGTGATGTATATTAGCAGGTTTATCACTTGCTATCAGAGCATTTCAAAGTCAGGGAGCGCTGGGTATTCAAAACTTTATAATAGAAACTGGCCAAATGTTATAGTTTTTAAAAAGCTACATACCAAATAGCTAAACTTAAAATTATAGTATTTAAATTCATCATTATTTGAATGGTGCTAATGGGTCAAAATAATCTTTAGCCTAATAGTTAAGATCATAATAAAATAAAATGCATTCTAAATCATAATAAAGTGCCTCAATGTACAATTTTTTGAAAAAGGGAAACTTGTTCAAATACTGTTGAAATTTGTATAAAATACAGTACAAATGGCAAGTTTGTCATCATACCATTATATAAAACAATTAATCTTTATATCTTTCATCGTATTTTAAGATTTTATCAATATTGCACACTAGAATAAATCATTGTACTCATCATATTAATGATGAGAAAACTCAGTGGACACAACCAGTTGAAGCTAGTTGAATTTCATTAAAGTACAACATATTTGTTTTTGTTACGTTGTCCCCCAAGTTCCTGAAATGTGTGTTAAACCAAAGATTATGAAGATGTATGTTTACACATGTACAGTAAGTCTGCATTTGCTAACTACAGAATGCTGTGGTGCGTGAAAACATTATGATTGTATGTTAAACTGTGTGGTTTATTTTTGCTCTTGTTTGAATGAAGCCTGATTGAGACTGAAAACAAAGTAAGGTAGTATACCTCAGCATCTTTCATTACTTCGAATACTTTTAATTAGCAGAATCTGTAATACAGGTCTATATATTGTCCAGTTTCAGGTCAAGGATAATCAGACCATGTTTTATCACTTATTTTAGGACTCATTATGCTGCATTTTGTAGCATGTAGTTTTTATACCATTATCACAGTCTTCATTATTGGTCATTGTCTTTTTTTTTACCTCAGTAAAAACAGCTGATGCTCAGAGCAAAATATATTTCCACAGAGTTATTTTTTATTCATCTAAAAATCAGTCATTTATGCAATGTGTTATTCATTACTTGATTAATTAAAAAAAATTTTTTTTTTTTTACATTAAGCAATACCATTTATCAAATACTCGAAGACAAATGTTGCTTGAGTCTTGATGCACTGCAAATAAAGGATTGTAACCTGGTCTTGTTTCTTAAAATCTTGGAATGCCTTCGCAAATCCTTTGCATCTACCCAGATGTCTTTAAAAATGTGTAATACAATTTAATCTGATCTTCAACTAAGCCACACGTACATCAATTTTCAAATAAAGGCTGCTTACATTTCAATCCCTTTATCAAAAATGAGATTTAAATATTCACGGTGCACAGAATAAAATGTGCTTTCATAAATAAATAAATATGTGATTTCATAAATTGTAGAGCTGCCCCCTTTGGGTCATCATCTGGTCACATTACCCAACTGGCATTGAGCTGGCAGATGGCGTTACATTTCGCTTGCTAACCTTGGGGATTCGTTTTGCCATTGATGATAGCAGGCTGTCCAGGCCTTAAGGGAGCAAAGAAGCCCCATTAACCCCTCTACCATATTTTATATTACAGTTGGGTTGAGGTTTTGATACGATACGATAAAAAAAAAGGTAAAAGTAAATACAAATAGTTCAAATACTAAAAAAAACCCATCTAAACCAAACACAATCTTCTACTGTGTCTACAATTAGGCTACCTTACGAGTCTCAATAAGGTATAAACTTGCTTTTACCAGTTTAAATAAGATAATGAACCACACACAAAATGAAACAACAACAAAATTGGTATGTAATTAAATATAAAGCTGATTCAGGCCTAGGTGACCTATTCCTTAGGAAATTGCTTTTAAAAGTAACCAGAGAACATATTGATCATTTCTAACGCTTTTCCAAAAGCAGTCTTGCATTTTTAAACATTGACCTCTGCTAATATTTAACAGGAACCTGAGCAAGCTGCATTTAATTCTTGCTACAGGAGAAACCAATCCGACTCGGTGAGATACTCATTATTTCTAAATCTCAAACTAAACTAAGAATATACATTTTAGTTAAAGTCATCTCCTAGGTCCATATATTTCTGGTGTATTATAAGAAAGCTCTAGAAAAACCACAACACAAGAATGTTTTTAAAAATGCATACTATCTGTCTAAATGTACTAGCAAAGAAGATTTCAGGGTTGTGCCAAAACAATCTTATAAGATACTGTTCCACAAATGTTTTGCTCATTTCAAAATATCTTTTTATTCTCAATCATTGCACGCAGATGGGAGACCAAAGGAAACAATGGTTGCCATTTTACACCTTTCTCTTCATTACATTCGGGCATCTTATCACATCACTGTCTCCTCCACCAACAGCAGCTCCTCTCTTCCATAGGCCTTTTGTGCTGTTATGGAACGCACCTATTTCTAAATGCCAACAACTGAAGGTCCCTCTAGATTTATCGCTCTTTCAGGCGGTCACCACACCGGCCAGGCAACGCAATCAATCCTTGACCCTGTTCTACAAAAATCGAATTGGCCTTTACCCCTATGTAGACCTCCATTCGTTGAAAGAGTATAATGGCGGTATACCGCAGAGGGGCAACCTGTCTGCTAGTTTGGATAAAGCTAAGGAAGAGTTTACCCAGTACATTTTGGACTCAACCACTGGTCTCGCTGTCATGGATTGGGAAGAGTGGCTTCCAATGTTTGACCGGAATGCGGACGTCAAGGAGATCTACAAGGAACTGTCCGTCAACTATACCCTCCAGCAGAATTCTTCTCTTTACCTGCAACAGGCATTCAGCGATGCCAGACTACAATTCCAGCGTGAAGCCAGACGTTTCATGGAAGAAACTCTGAAAATGGGAATCAATCTTCGACCTCTGCATTTGTGGGGCTATTACTTGTTCCCAGACTGCTATAACTATGACTTTCAGGAGTCAAACTATACCGGTACTTGCTCAGAGCACACAAAACAGTTGAACAACGAGCTGCTCTGGCTGTGGGAGGTTAGCACTGCCCTTTACCCATCGGCATATCTGCCCGTTTCTGTGAGCGGAAGCAGGAGCGCTGCACTGTTTGTTCGTCACCAGGTTCAAGAGGCGCTGAGAGTGGCAGCCCTGCCAAAACATCACCACAATACACCAGTCTACGTCTACCTACGACCTCTCTTAAGAGACCAAAAGGAGCTTTACATGAATGAGGTACACTGTATATATATAAAAAAAAAAAAAAATCCATACATCTTACCGTAAAATAACAGCTGTGGTTGCTGGAATTTGACTGTAAAAAACACGGTAACAACATTTTAGATTTTACGGTTTTAAATTAAATTTACAGTTAAATACTGCATAATTTGATTAACTGATATAATGATAACATACCAACCTATTAAAGTACTGAAATCCGTTTTTTGTTTCTGATAACGACCAAATGTAGGCGGTGATGAGAAAGTCACATGATGAACCAAAGCCTATCACAAGCAGCTTTTAAATATAATCATGTACAGAAGGTGCTCAGTGTCATTCACACAAACACTAAACACCATCATGGTGAGACTCATTAAACTGAAACATACAATAAACATTCATTTAACAACATTAGATGTAACATACAACCTCAATAAACATAATTGATAAGAAAGCAACGGTTTCATAGATAACGGATTCAATTCAAATGCGTCAGTCGTTGCCATGGTAACACAAATCTTTACATATGATATGAAGTGTACAAAAACAGCGTTATGGAGGATGATCAGAAATTTCTTTAGATTTTATTACTAATTTGTGTTTACATTACTTTAAGTAAACATCACTTTACATTACACTGACTAAAGTATCCGAAATGAAATTTGCAGATGTCCACCTTGACTGCGCTTATTTTACTTCTTCCTTCACTGCAGCCGTCTACTCTCGCTTACATTTTAGGGAAGGCTAGGCTCATCTCCAACAAGCCTCTTGATTAACGGGTTCAGGTATGTTCAATTGGGGTTGGAGCTAAACTCTGAAGGACTGTCATCTTCCAGAATTGGACACATCTGGTCTAGGCCAGTCATTCCCAATCACACTCCTGGAGCCTCCACAACACGTTTTTAATGTCTCCTTAATCAAGCACACCTAATTCAACTCATTAGCTAATTATTTAAGACTCAAGACAGGAGCTGTGTTCCAGTCCGTTTTTTATGTCCTTCCCAGAGTTTCAAACCTCTGCTCCAAGGCCTGAAATGGATGTGTCAAACAAAAGAAACATGCAGAATGTGCAGTGTAGGGCACTTTAGGAAACCACAGGTCTAGGCCATATTGGTTTCTTGCAGTAACATGCTGTCCATTTTCCTATAGATTGATTTGGTAAGCAGTATCGGTGAAAGTGCAGCCCTGGGAGCTTCTGGGGCAGTGCTATGGGGGGCTACTGCTGACTACAAAGACAAGGTACATTTTTATTTTCTTAAAGCAATATATTTTTTTACAGCACATTCATATATCTAATGTAAAACACAAAAGATGATGATCTGTAGAATATCACTGCTGCCTGATTCTGGTGATATTGAGCTCATCTCAATCACAAAATGCACAAGTATGACCGGTCATAACCGACCATTACCCTGTTATGTTGTATATAGACCCAGTACTCGATCCATAGTAGAAAGAAATCATGGAATAACATAAGCATGAAAAAATTACAATAATTGTAATGTCTCTTTCCTTTTCAGACCTCATGCGAAGTTTTGTCTGCATACCTATCTGATACTTTAAACCCCTACATTGCCAATGTCACCTCTGCGGCCCAACTCTGCAGCAAAAGTCTCTGTCAAGGCAATGGACGCTGTGTCCGCAAAAACTACAACTCAGACGATTACCTCCACATTAGTTCAGAAAGCCACCAAATCATTAGGAAAGATGGAAAATATGTGGTCACGGGGACCCCCTCTGCTAGTGATCTCACTTACTGGAAAAACAAATTCACTTGTCAGTGCTATGAAGACAGGAAGTGCACAGCTACAATAACCTCTATGTAACAGAAAATGCTGTAGAATAAGTAGACAAATGTATTGTATTTAAAAAGGGTAATTCATACATGACTCGACTAAAAGTGACACTTATGATGTATACATAGCACATGAAATTGTCTACGGTTTAATAAAATGTATAAATATGTCACAAACCATCAAACACATCATTATTTCAATTAACTTTTGTTGTATTAAAAATGAGGCATTTTGTAACTATATAAACACAAAAACATGAATCGTGGAGTCACAACGATGCAAAGGTAATTTGAAAAAAAAAAAAAAGTAGTAATATTTAAGAAGCAGGGGCGTCTTATTTAGTTATAGCAAATTTCGCATTTCACAAACTTCTTCATAACATACATAACATAAACATTGCCTCCATGTACATAATGGAGACACAGTCCTTCAGGAAGAGTTTTAACCAAGAGGTTGCAGATTTAAACCACTAGGAGTCACCACTATATCTGCATTGCATACACACTGAGGCTGATGATACACAGGGCAACATTTTGAGCAACTGTTTTTGGAGCAGTATGCTGCTTGGGCACTTTTCCATTGAAAATGTGTAACAAATTTCCACCTGGTTGTCCACTGATGGCGACATTTCCCAAAGTGGCCCATCAACATTGCTCAAAAAGTTGCCCGGTTTATTTAATCTGATTCTGAACTGGATCTTCTAGCCATATGAACCCAACAGTGCAAATACTGAATCTCCAAGCTAAGATGCACTACTAGCTTATATAATATAATTATAAACATTACAATGTATTTAACTATCCCACACAATCTTTTCAAAACACTTTGTTTGCGTTTTGTTTATAGTCTCTCCTCAATATAGTAATCAAGGATGCATAATCTTTCTAATCAATCAATATATCATATCATGTCATCTACAGTCTACTTACCACGTCGACAAATTTGACACTTATCCTGAAATACTCCAATAATTTCTCCGATAGTTTAATACATTTTCAGGTTATTTACAACTGTGGCGTTTACCACACGCAAGTTTGATGACGCGCCTGAGTTAAAAACGAATGCTGATTGGCTTAAAAGTTTACCCTTGATAATGATTGGTTATTGATATGAAATTATTTTTATTAAGTTGTTTTTTTTACATTTTATTGTCAATTTTTATATTTTATTGAACTTTTTTATGATAACGTTTAAGCTATGAATGTTTACATTTTTTTTAAATATTCAAATACGATATAGCCTACGTAACAGATTAAGACCCGGTTTCATAGACATTGTTTAACCATAATTAGTCCATATTTCAGTTAGGACATTTAAGTAATTTTTCTAAAGATGCCTTAGAAAAAAAGCCTTACTGGTGTGCATCTTAAAGCAAAGAATGCAAAAGAAGGCACTGATATGTTTTAAGATCAATTTCTTTTAGCTGAAACAGTTCAGATTTACATCTTAAACTAGGTTTAAGCATTGTCTGGCAAACCGTTGGATAAACATTTATTTAGATAAGTTAGGTTGTTATTTTAAATAGGTACATATACTTGACTGTAGATGGCAGTATTGTTACGTCACAGCACTATAACTTCCACACTTATTTTAATCTTAAAAAGAATACATTTTTTTACATTTATTTTGAATCTGAGCTAACCCAAAGATTACTAATTTGTATTTAACAGAACAAACAGGTCTCTGATTCACTCCTCAGAAATGCCCACCAAAAATTGCTTCTTTAATGTGTGTGGCATACAGTGAGACCAGACGTATGTTTTCAGCTGAAACCGCAACATCAACACGATCAACAAAAGATCCTGCAGTGACCGCCTGTGACAGGCATAGTGTTCTGACTCTGAGGGGGGGCTGGTCCGTGCTTCCACAGGGTGACATGACGCAAATGTCCCTAGACAGACAAAAGACAGCTTTTACTATTGAGTAACCAAACAGAGACGGCAACAGTGACTCTATAAAATAAAGGAAAACATACAGCTAAAAGGAACGGGTGAGAAGATGCAAGCCAGCTGTTGTGGAATGTGTGGGCATACATTAACATGCAAATTATAATGTACACAATATCTATTTATAAAAATATCTACCTAGGATTCCTAATATGTAGCTTATGTATGTGTGTGTGTGTGTGCCTTGAATGGATACGATTTTAATGCCTTGCTTTGAGTATTTCGCCAAAAGATATTGTCAGTTGCTGTAGATCAGGAAGATGTGGCTTTTCTCTAATGCTTGTGAATATGTTGATGCCTCGGGTCAAAGTGCGGGCTGTCCTTGCTCTAACAAGGATTTGTAGTGTTTATGGCTCCCCTTTATATCGACCTACTGACATACATTCTGAACCCTGACTTTCAGACCATCTGTCAGACTAAACTAGCCCAAAACACACGTGAATTCCCACTATAGCAACATTAAAGGAATATTTCATCCAAAAATAAAAAAAAACATTTACTCACACTCAGACTTTCTTCTCTGAAAGACAAAAGAAGCAATAGATTTTCAATCCAGCAATACTTTTTAATACTTTTTTCATACAAACTTTGTATGAAGATGATTCGATATACCATTTTTCTTTTTGCAAAATTTTGTGCAAAACAGGTTTTCTCATAATTTACAATGTGTCTATAAACTAAATGTAGCATATTTTTGGGACAACATGTAATGCAAAAAGAAATTTAATAAATGGAGTAATAATTGACAAGATTTTCATAATAATATATACAATTTCAATACTGTAATAGAATTTCTTTCCCTATTCATGTGTCAGGTCTCCCAAAACGCATAATAAACTCCTGTATGAAATCAACATTTTCCCGTTTTGTAAAAGAAAGCCCTATTTTGTTTTGAAACCTCATAACATTTTCTTGAGATGTAGATTCATGACACACAGTTGAGATAATTATAAAATATTATCATATTTTTCTAAATTAATGTTAGCCATTTTTGTAGACCAAGAAGAGGGAGAGGGAGTGAAAACTCGGGTCTGAAACAGCAGTCACACTACACAGTGTTTTTGCACTCATCTTGGCCAAATGCTTTGTGTAGACACACATCAGTAGTGACTTCTCCTCAAGTGCCCTCAAGGGTGTCCTTGACCTACTGCACGTGGACCAAAACACAGCAGCAAATGAAGAGACATGAATTAAGTTCAGAAAAAGTCACTTATCTCTCTCAAACATAAGGATGGGGTCAGCGTTGTGAGCTAAGGAGGTATTTATTCACGAACTAAAGTGCTGGCCTGATATAATTTCTGTAACATAAATGTTCCTCTACGCTCTCATGTACAAATGAGTGATGGCACATGGTCAGTGTTTTGCCCTTGAGTTATGTGATTCATAACGTCTATAACACAAATGTCTGAGTGGTTCAGTAGACTAAAACACCTCTGACTAATCGCACACAAGGTTACAGCTGACCTACTTTTGCGACGTTTTCCGTTCCATGTGAGAAGTCCACACTCTCAAATCTCCTTTTACATGTTATTTTTAGTATTTCTTCTCCTAAATGTTCCACCCAAGAAAAACTGAAGCTGAATATTATTCGTTTAGGATGACACTGATCGGATAACCTTGATACATAAGCGTCTGAGGACTACTCATTCAGCTCTTTGTGACCATCTATAAAGGGCTCAGATCATGATTGACCCAAAGGCTTTCCAGAACCACTCAGTGATTATTGAACCCCCTGTCATTCCATCACAAAAATCACCCCAACCTGCAACCATCAGGTGGACTTGAAGCTCTCCATGATAATGGAAAACCTGCAAGTGCAAGAAAAAGATACAAAGGTGATTTTTTTCAAATCTTAAAAGGTAAACAAAACAATGTGTTTTTGGTACGTTCAAGAGAACATAATCTAAAGAACCATAACATTTTTATGTTCCGTGGAGGTTATCGAAGGTTCTTCATTTATGGCAATACGGAACCTTCATTTTTTCTAAGTGTGTCAGGCAGTCTTTGTAAATTATGCTTGAAATGAATATTTGTTTTCCTCCCTCATGAACGGTGTGAGTGAATGAAAAGTTCATTTAGGACCACATCATGCTCTAGACATGGTCTTGGTAAATATCTTGCTCATCTCTGTACACACACATAATTAAACTCCATCATGCATGAGGAGACATTGGCTCGGGGCTCGGGAATGAAATCTCATTAGCACAAGCCCGCCACGATTGGCAATTACTCAATTCACTTGTCAGCTACGGCCCAGAAGTAATGTCTTGTCGTTCCTGTGCACAGATGGGCGATATCCAACATCATCCTCTCTTCACTTTCTTCACTCCTTTCCTCCTTCTTCAGCTTTATGTGACTTTCTGTTGTCGGAGTAATAAGCAGATGTCCTCCTTTTACAACACCTTTTACACATTTTGTAAGTTAGTTACAAGTTAGTTTGACAAAATCAAAACAAAAAATGATTAAATAAATACACAAACACACAAATGATATATATATAATTTCACACACAGTATATCTTTTGAAAAATATTTACATGTATATATATATATATTATTAATTACAAATGCATGTGTGTGTATATATCTACATAATAAATATACACAGTACACACATACATTATATACACATAAACTGCAATTTTGGATGTGATTAAATCATTGTCCTGCACTAATTATATATATATATTAGAGCTGTCAAACGATTAATCGCGATTAATCATTTGACAGCACTAAAAATAGCAGAAGCACACACCAAATCTTTGCAAAACACAATACATGATTCTCTGTGTAAAACACAACAATTAACATGAATTAATTAATAATATGGTAGAGGTGTTTAAAGGTTTGATTTTGAGATGAGTTAGTGATATTTTCAGTGCAGTGCTTTATTTTGCAAAAGATGTTAGGAGATGTTTACATGGCATTAAAACATTGTGGAAAATGGCAATGTCTTCCTTTTTTTAAAAGAGTATTAAACAATTCGTGTTTCACATATCTGTATTTCACCGTGTAAGTTAAGTTAAATCGGTCCACTTTTGTAACAGATG
>JAUCMS010000055.1:10604773-10617447 GCA_032357445.1 Enteromius radiatus
TATAGCAAACGGGTGAAAACGTGACTTTTTGATGTGACGTTACCGTCGACGAGAAGCACTGCTGGACTAAGAGGTATCTTGAGACAATATTACAATATATCTGTTACACATTCAGTAAGATCAGATGACATGCATGCTATTTACAACTGTTTATTAATTTTTAACTGATTACACACACAATCTTCTCTCTTAAAAATGTATTACAAATTTATTTAAATGTTGTTGGTTTTTTTTGTAAAAATAAATATAGTTACTTTTAATAAAATAAATTACAGTACATTTAAATAAAACAAAATTATGGAAGCCCGTTTCCGCCACTGAATAAAAATAAAACCGTTATTTTAACTTTATCTCACAATTCTGACTTTGTTCTCAGAATTGTGTGATATAAGCAATTCTACCTTATTTTCTTTAAATTGTGAGTTATAAATTCAGAATTCCAAGATATAAAGTTGCAAATCTGACTTCATGACTCACAATTGCGAGTTTATATCTCACAATCAGAATTGTGAAATAAAAAGTCGCAATAACATTTTTCTATTTTTTATTCAGTGGTGGAAACTGGTTTCTATACAGAAATGCAGCATTTATCAAAACAGAAAAAAAAAAAAATTTTTACATCATACAAAAGGTGTCTGAATTGCTTTATTTCTGTATAAGCTTATAATTTTAGGCAACATATTTTATGGCGACCTTGCATTTTAGGAAAGTGCTTTATCTCAGGCCTCCTGAACCCATCAAAGTGACAAGACCATTATTATTATGCAATATCACCTTTGAGGTCTTTCCATAACAGTTCTCTCTGGAAACCCCCTCAACGCAAACTGCCCTGTCCATCATTCACCCAGCAATATATGTGAAAGCCCATGGGATCTGCTGTGGAAAAAGTGACCTTTGCAACGTGTGTGGCATTCGGAGGCTTTTCACCTCCTGAACTGAGCAGAGACGCTTTCTGACTGTATCACTTCGAAGGATTCTAACAAAATAGCTGACGTTTTTAACATAGAGAGTTTTGCAAAGTTAAAAAATGACCAATAAAGAAAAGCAAAATCTAAGACATTGGCAACTTTTAAATAGATAAAGTGGCCGTATGATTTTGGATATCAATGCGTGTCAAAGCTAACATATTTCACATGTGGTTTATTGGACTCATGGCCCCTTTGAATGCTTAAAATGAAATATAACACCTCAGTGTCTCTTGCGGGCCTTTTGTTTGTGACCACTGAGTCGCAGGCCAGTAATGCTCATTTGGCTTTCTCCCACATGCCATAAAAGTCCAAACAGGGCAGTGATTGTTTCCTTTCGGCCCGAATGCCACAGTGACGCAAACAGTTTCCTTTGTCCAAATGAAAACTCTGCAAATTTTACTCTTTCAGTTTTTCTAAAAGGCCCATGTTAGTATATTTTGATACGCTGAGACAAAGCTCCTTGAGAAGCTTGCAGAGATGCACATTCTGATCAGGAAAGGAAAGAGGAAATGGAAAATAACTCAAAACGAATCATCAAAATGACTGGTTATTTTTGCAAATGTGAAAGAAAACAGTACTACAGATGGCTAAAAAGGATGTTGTCTCTATTTCAGAGAGAGAATGAGGATTGTTCATAAACACCCAGATAAGCATTATTTTGCTAGTGGTTGATGATGCACATTTAACCCTCCTCCTCCTCCACTCTCAGGTTCTGTTACAAATATCGGTTTATTTATCTGAGACTAGTGTAAAACATTAGGTCTTTCAAAATTCAAATTGTACATTTACATTCCCTTTCCAAGCACTCACAGTATTTTTTCTGGTTCATCAAATGCTTGTTTACGGTCATGTACAGCATTAGCATTAGCATTCAGGCTACATGGCTAAACGCCTAAAGATCAGTATTTCAGTCTGACTCAGAATGCTGATTAACATCTACTCAGGGTGCATGTTCAGTCCCGTGGGCTGCTATGCTTCGGGTAGCTCTATTTTTTTTTTCACCTGACTTATAAAGTGAGTTCTGGAATTTTCAGATAAAACTATAGTTCATTTTCTTTCAAGTCTGAAAGTCTTCAGTTTTCTGGACCTGAGGCTGAGTCTAAAGACTATAAATCTTTAATTTTAAGCACTGAGGTGAAGATAAAAAGATTGGTCTTTGTTCTTCTTAGTTCTATTGTTCTAATTAGGCCTTTAGACTCATAGAAGCTACACTTCATTTGCACCTGTTTCGCTTATAATATATTGATTTTCTTTTATTCAATTAAAAATGAAGCAAATATCCCACAAGTGATCTTAGGCTTTTGGTACCTTTCTGTATATTTGTAATTCTATGTGCAAATAGTTAATTATAAATTAATAGCCCACAAATCCTTATAAATATTAATAATACTTTAATTAAAGCCTTTGTTACCGGGTAAATTACTTTGCCAAGTTGAGATAAAACGAGTTTAATAATTAACGAGACACTCATTATTATGTAATGAGCAAAGGTCATTTCCCATCCGTTGTCATGTGGTGCACAATTTCACCGTCCTACAGGTTTGGGGACCCATTCTTGTTTCGGATAATCATCTAAATTTGAGTATAAAATACAAAATTCTGTTAAAAAATTATTATTTTAACTTAACCATTCTTAAAAATCGTACTGTATTATTTAACATTAATGAAATGAAAATTACCTCATGATTTACTCACCCTTAATCTTATGTGTTTATGACTTTCTTTTTTCAGATGAATACAATCTGAGTTATATTAAAAATGACTTGGCTCTTCCAAGCTAATGGCAGTAAATGGGGGTTGAGATTTCGCTTCAGGAGACTTTTATTGACCCCCAAAATCTTGACCACCGTTCACTGCTATTATAAAGCTTGTAAGAGCCATTTTGAATGACTTTTGTAATCGTCTGAAAGACGAAAGTCATACACCTAGGATGGCTTGAGTAAATCATGGAGTAATTTTTACTTTTGGTTAAAGTATCCCTTTAAAAAGGCCGGGTCTATTAATGTAATGGCCACAATAGAGTTGTCAAGTTGGCACAAATGAAATCAGAGGTTGAGGATAATGCTGATGGAAGGAGGGGATGTGGGCCGATCCGTCGTGTGAACATCGGAACAGCTCAATTAGGCTTTTCAAAAGCAACCTTTAAACAAACTCAAAGGTTTTTCACATTCTCCTTCAACAAACAGTAATTTGGCAGTGCCAACAATCCCATAATTCCCTTCATAGGGCAGCCGAGGAGGGGCACTGCAAATAGTACATACAGTGTGTTTGTGACAAAGACGAGAGGCGCTCACACACAGGGAAGAGTTCACAGGGAACTCATTAACGTATTCAAGCATCCATCACAGGCGGTGACCTAGAAATGAGGGACAATTCCACAAAAGGAATAACAAGACAATAAAGCCCTTCTTTTCCATGGATGGCATCCTTTCAATCAAATAGATCCAATTAGAAGAGACGCTAAAAAGTGGACAGCTATTATAAGTATGGGTACCCTCCTGGCCCAAACACCTAAAACTGTTCCCATCAGTCTGGGAAGATATTGTGCATAGCTTACAAAAAAATTAAGAAATGCCAAAGTAAATATGGTATAGGAAATGAATAAATTGCTTAAATAAAAAGTAATATGGATTAGACAAACAAAAAAATGAGACTATGCAGGACCAGACAACATCGTAAGTATGCATTGTAGAGGCACGAAGTGCTCATCATTCCTGAAATATTAATATGACACGTGCTGTTCAAATGAATAACTGTTTGTTGGTGCCTATGAATCATTTATTAGGCTGAAGTGTGGGCTTGAATGATGCAATCTACTTAAGTATGCATGAGAATGTCATCAATGAACACTCAGAGTGCCTTAAAGGAATAGTTCACCCAAAAATTTTAATTACGGCATATTTTACTCACCCCCAAGCCATCCTAGGCGTATATGACTTTCTTTTTTCAGACGGACACAGTCCGAGTTTTTGAAGATTTATCCTGGCTTTTCCAAGCTTGGTAAAGTAGTTGGATAATGGCCATTATTCTGAAACTCTGTAAATCAGATATACTAACCTATACAACTAACCTATACGCCTTCGGGGGTGTTATCACATGTCCTCTGAAGCAGATCGATAGGTTTTTGGAACAAAAATATATTTTTATAAAAATAGTTTTCAAATTATAATGGCAATAACTGACTTCCGTTGTTGAAGAAGAAGATGGAGACGATGCTGTCAATTATGATTATTTTCATCTTTGCATTGTTCCAAATTTGTATCCTGTGAAACACCAAAGTGGACGTTTTGAAAAATGGCAAATGTTTTTGTCCATACAGTTGAAGTCAATGAATATCTTTTGTGTTCCACTTACCCGATCTCATGAATGTGCGTACCCAAAATAAAAATGAAAACTTGTGATATAGATATAGATATGTATGCAAAAACTGCATCTCATATGCATGAGAAAACTGCGTATTGTACACGCCAAACACCTGCATGTCACATATACGCCAAAGTCTATTTTTGCATATAAATACCTCAAGTTTTCATTTTTATTTGGTGTACTATTTATACACAATTTCATGAGACCAGGCTGCAGTTTCTCCAGTCTTCATTGTCAGATTGTCCAAAAGAATGCATTCTTCCCAAAATCAGTCACTTGAGATTTCTATCTCTGTTATGATGCTGCCTTGGAAGAATGCTGTCCGTGTAGGAAACAGACCGCAAGGTGACTCACTAGGTTTTGGAACTGAGCTTAAATAATAATAAAAAAAAAGATGAAATTACTTCTTAAGCAGCACAAAAGCACGACTTTTCTTTGTCACTAAATGGCAAATAAGCAACCAGACCACAATAACGAAACTCCAGCTGTCCTGTTAAGCCTTAACAGGCTTCCTACATCTTTCCCCGCACTCCCAATCCTGTCCGCTCTTCTGTCCGTGTGGTCATGGATTCCGCTGCAGTATGAATGGCTAATGTTGAAACTGGCCATTAAACAATAGCCTCTGTGTGCTAGGTCAGTACTGTAATGACCCAAAGGCCTGTGAACTTGCCACTGGAGGAAAAACAGATTTGTTAGTATCTCCAGATCTTCAATTCACCACAAACTTAATGGAGAAAGAAAAAAAAAAAGAATGAACAGATTCACTTCATTAAAGTTTGATAATTTTTAACATGGTTATTTAAATAAGACAATGTTAATTTATTTAGTTTTGGCAGGATAGATGTGTTCCACTGGTTATGTTTGTTCATTATTGCTACTGCTGCAAAGCAAGGACAGGAAATTGCTACTGCCAGTTAATATGCCAATATACTGCTGCGGCACAACTAGCATATATACAGTAATAACCCATAGTAGATCTATAAAGGTGGAGCTGGGGAGGTGGAGGAACTCATCAACAGAGTTTCATGACAGAACGTGGCATTTGTATCTCAAACATTCGTAAGAAAATCCTAAGACCTTGTAATTTATTATTTTTTATTAAAGTGAAATATCTTGACTAAACAGCTTCTTCAGTGCTTTCCAGTGGCTGGAGAGCAGCACAAGTTCTTCTGCTAGCAAATACAGAGTGAATTTAATACTTACATAGCAAGGGAGCTAGGCTTAACATTTAACCGATTCACAAGAATCGCCAGTTTCCACAACACCAAAACACACTACGAACAGCCATTTCCTTAACCTTCAGAGACACAAATAACACTAAACACAAATACACCAAATTAAAATGGGGGGGGGGGGGTACAGGGGTAAGAAAACTGTGCAAATATAACAAATGCCTGTGAGTTAATTCATAATACTTCTAGACTTCCAAGAAACTACACAAAGTACTCATGTCTTGTTTTGTAAACATCAATAGGGAGTTGCATCTATAAGACCATGTGGCCTGGGATAAATGTGGCTTCTTGTCCCTATTTTCACAAAGTAAAATATCCAGTTTGTGGGCAATACAAACGAGTGTAAACTGAAACAGCACAAAATTGCACAGCCTGTGAAAAAAACATCTCTCAACTGGTTTATTTTGCGAATCTAAGCCCTTGGTATTGTTTAGCCCTTAGGTGAGGTCCAAGCTTAGCAGTGTGTTCCCGCTATTGGGAAGGTAGATGGATCCCTGTGGACTACAGTGCTGTAGGGAGAAAGCTCCAGTTCTGTGGTGCCATCCTGATCGTTGTCATCACTGTTGGGCTCGGAGGACTTTGGTGGGCCACACTCCTCAAAACAGCAGCAGCAGCAGTCCAGGAAGGCTTTGCTGAAGGGCCGACAGAGCACCAGAAGCAGGATGGGTGTAACCGCAGACTTGCAGAACAGCATCATCTGACTCACCAGATGCAGGATGTCCAGCATACGACGTGGCACGCCTGTAGACATGTACACTGATACGATGTTGCTGATGTTTTCTGGAATGACGCAAAAGCCGTACAGGATAGCCAAAGCAACCACAATGCAGTTCATTTGGCTTTCCAGTTGGATCTGCTTGCGGTTGCCTCGGACGCTGGTGCGCTCGGCCTTGCGGATTTTGCGTGCGGTCATCACCGAGCTGATGATGGTGAAGAGGGTGGGCAGGCAGAAGTAGCAGCCGAAGTACCACCACAGGCGAGCGCTGTTGTAGGTGAGTCCGAGCACGTAAAGTGTGTCTGGGAGAGCCGTGGAGATTCGGACTACACAATGTTCGCAAGGTATTACCTCCGGAGGCTCGCGCTCCTCTTTCACCAGCTGCCGGATGAGGAGCTCGGGCAGGGCGAGGAGCAGAGCACCCAGCCAGATCACGGTTAGCTTGGCTGTAGTGGAGGTGCAGTTCTCGATCATCTCGTAGTACATCTGGACGTTGCTTGCGGCGCGGAAACGGTCAATGCACAAAGCACAAAGAGTGAAGGTAGTTACTCCTAAAGATGCCACCTGCAAGGTAAAGGGGATGTGTGGTCACTAAAAATAAACTTTTAGAAATCCTTCCACTGTAAAATATGGATAAAAGAGGGTCAATAAACATATCAGGTTCTATTGGACCAACACAGTCTCACAACCAAATTCGTACATATTCGTACGATTTGTCTAAAACCATGTGACGGGTAGGTTTAGGGGCGGGGTTATGTTTAGGTCATTCGTACAAATTCATACGAATTGGCATCTCGTAAAATACGTACGATTTAGAGTAAATCGTATGAATTCGTACGAATTAGCCACCTCGTAAAATATGTACGAATTACCGTGAGATCAGGTTGATTGGACAGATCACCCAAAAAATTAAAAGCTCTGTAATCATTCTTCTATTGAGCAAAAAAACATTTGGTAACCAAACAATTGACAGTAACCATTGACTTCCATTGTATTGAAAAAAAAAAAAATACAGGCCTAATATGTAAATCAATGGCTACCAACATTCTAACTCATGTCTTGGAACAAGTGATGGAGTGATAATATTTTCACTTTTTGAATAAACTACCTTATTTCCTTAAGCTTGATGGACATCACATGGTAAAAAATGCAAAAATCTGGGTTAAACCCAAAGTATACTTTGTTTGTGTATGTATAAGCCAGCATATGCGTACATCTGAATGCCCAGCCTTTCAAAGGTTTATGCAAACACAGGCTGTCTACACGTGCACTCTAGAGAGCTTCATCTTTATAGTCCTCTAGAAGTTATGACTAATAAAAATGTCTTTTTACTCTTTTAAACTGAAGTTGCTTCTATCTCATAACTCCCATACACAAACACTTGTCAATGCAGGCATCTGTTGTAGTTGCAATCTCAGCTATGCTGTTATTTCATCTCTTTAGCTCAATTTTCTATTGTGAAACAGCGGCCAAGGCCAGCGTAGCCACTTTTGGAACAACTTATTAGTGCAAAACCAATTTAATATGCATGTGCGACCAATATCATTGTAATCGGTTATATAAAAATCGGACAGTGCGAGTAAAGCATGCAAATACTATTCTGGTGACAAAATTTGTGTGAAAGTATGCTTTAGTCTTCACAGTGAGGCACTTACAATAGGAGTAAATTGGGCAAATTAGTAAACTTTTAAATACTCAATAGTACAGTCACTAGACATTATGTGTATTAACATGATTTTAGTGAGAAAAAAAAAAGTTTACTAGAGCACGGGACTACAGTAACACCAAGGTTATGGGTTTGATTCCCAGGGAACGCAAGAACTCATTAAACGTGTATTTTGAATGCAAAAAACATATGGCTCAAATAACCCATGAAAGTTTCAAATAAAGGTTTTAACAGAAGTATTAATGCAAGTGCTTTTATAAAAACATTAACATTAACTGTATGCGTTTTGATTCCTCTAAAAAAAAACATACAAGAATGAGGAACAAGTCTGACTGAATTAGCAATCAACATTAAGAACTTGTATTCAACTCCAAAGCTTGTGGAACGACAAAGAAATTTAATCCCACTAGATTGTGCGGCCTTTCTATTTAAGCCCATTGTTAGGTTGAAACATAGTGATCAAGTTAGCGGGTTGCTCTGAATCTAGGGTGTAGGCGCTGGCGCTCTGTAGTGTGTCAGGAGATTAAAGCCACAACTATGGCACCAATCAGGTCAATTCCTCAAAAACACATGATACAATCTGAAAGCTGCCCCAGGGCAACACCACTATCTCTTTGTGTCTGCAGAGGAGACACTCCCCCTCACCGAGGAAGACCAAGCACAGCCAAGATGTCTGTCCTGACCTACACATATACATTTTCACTCAATTCCTGTCATCTACACACTTTCACACATACGGCATTTTTCATTTTAAAATGCGTGAACAGCTGCCATTGATGAGAATGTCAACAAAACAGCTATGGAAATTTGTTGGTGTTGCAAAAAATAAAAATCAAGCTATATGTTTAATTAGTGGTTTGAACATGTAAGATACATGCTTTGACACAAGTCTGTTAAGAGGCCCAATCATGAAATAATCCAGAAATTGCAAGTCAAAAACTGATTATCTTACACTGTGTAAGTACACAAGTGAACTAGAAGGTTCACTGAAATAACAATAACATTCTGCAATCTGAATGCTACCACAAAAGATGCTATGGGTGTAATGTAAATAGATAAAAGCTAAATATCTAATACAATCAGTTCCTCTTTAGGTCAACAACTGTCCTGAAGGACAAACTGTTCTTCACAAAAATCTTGCTTAGCAAGTATGTTTAAGTCAATATGTATAACTTAGTTGACTAATAACACAAAGTTTAGTAGACGTAATACTTGAAGGAAAATTTAGATGTAGAGAGATAAAATGACGAATGACGTGAATATCAGATGTGCTGCATTCAGAAAGTAAAGCAACTTTACTGCAGTCTAACAAGCTTCATGTGTGAAAGTGTGATTATCTCTGAGAACCTGCTATTAGAATAAAGTCAAACTCAGTCCTAAAAGCAGGCTCAGCCCATCAGTCATCAGCCTGACCCATGGAAGTCCTAAGATTCAACAGCTGGACATACTGTAGGCTGCATTAAACCATAAGAGATGGAATGGCAAGAAAACATTCTAGCATACGGTAGGCCTGTGTAAGTATGGCCCTTATGAACTTGTTTTTCCAAACTGATTATCTAGACTGCAAATATTTTGTTTTCAATACGTCTCATATATAACTGAAATACACATTTTAAATAGCAGACAACAATAACTACTAAAAAAGCTACATTTCAATCACCCATTAAAAGTGACTAACCACAGTTTTACCTCAATGTATGGAATGATTTTACAGGAGAATTCCCCAAGGAGCCAATCCTTAGTAAGTTCATGGAATATAACAAGCGGCAAGCAGAAAAAGAGGATGACAAAATCCCACAGGGCGAGGTTGGCCAGCAAGGAGTTTGAAATGCTTCTCATGTAGTAATTGTGGCACACTATGCACATGATTGCTATATTCCCAACGATTCCCACAGTGAAAATGAGGATGGAGATGCACATGACGGCATATGCGCCATACGATTCACCTGTGACGGGGTAAAACGGGTTCTTCACCCCCGGAGCTTTCGGTCGTGTATTAAAGGGTATGAACGGAGTAAAGACTTCCTCAAAGTCCTCCACAGGTGAAGTGCCCCATTCAGGGATAGAAGTGAACTCACTTTCAAAGTCTGTAGGCTGGATCTGCGCTAAAGGTTTAGGCAAGGACTCCACGCGCTCATTATCTGGAGATTTAATGGTTTGATTTCGCGCCCTCGTCTCGCGCTTAACGACCGTTACTCTTTCCTGTCGACGATAATGCATTTTAACGCGATTTTCTCCGTGTTTTTCCTTCGGAAATGTTTTGTTGTATTCACCCATTTCATCATTTTTTTCGTACTTTTGCCTGGAAGCTTCTCTCATCGTTGTGTTATCGCTCCCATTCTCCGACATTAAGTTTATAGCAGTCCTGCTCGTTGAAAGCACATCTGTAGGTTCCTTACCGATTTCATAACGGATTTTATTTAAACGTACACCTCGTTCACGGCTGTCTGTGATGATTTCTCGCTGTTTATAGGATGAAACAATTTTTGACGTTACATCTTGAGTGTTATTGCTACGCGCGCGAACTACTGAGAGTTCACAAGAAACGAGCAAACAAAATACAGTTAAAAATTGCACTTCCATTGCGTATATTCCTCGAAAATATCCAAATCTGATAATTCCAGTTAAGGCAAAGTTGTGGAGCAAACGTCAAGCTTCGTTTCGTTCGCTGGTCTCTTGTTTAGATGAGCATCTCCAGTTTCCATTTTTTAAAACCCGGGTGTAATATTATAACAGCAGAAGTGTGAGGAAAAATGTGGAAATGTTAAAAACTAATTGAAGCCCTGGAACCTCTGAAATATTTCCTAGCGTTTCGTATGAGGAAAAATAAGAACATCCAGCATCTCGATAAAGTGAAAGCCCTTTAGTGGTGTTCATGGGCTCCTGATGCAGATCTGTGATATGAAGCTCTCTCAGGGAGGCGCCGCTTTCACAAATGCAACACAGTGAATGCGCCACCTAGCGGACAGAAACAGAAATGCAATGTGTTTCCAGCAACAAAACCACCGGCTGTCTGTGCTCAGATACCATCACTTAGCTGGTTAAATAATACAAAACAGTTAAACAGCAACTCCTTTTTTCTTACAGTATATATTTTTTATATAGTCTATACAGAATACATTACTTGGACTAGTTTCTAAACGGAAATCCAAGTGAATTCTACAGAAAAGGCCGAACAGATGTATTATAAATATAAAGGCGTTTTATTTTCTTCTACAGTATGAATATATGAACATAATGTATTTACGTTTCTTAACACAAAACATTCCTGGCAAGTCCTTTTTTCTTGTTCATCACAGGTGGTCATCTATGATTACTTTGAATCAAATTTTCCGTAACTTCTCTATTCTTCTTCAATTTCTGTGTTTGTGATCTGATAGCAAACTGTATTCCTGTCGTTATCTTTCACAGTGTACACAGAGAGGCAAAGATCCAGCCATGGACGCTCCTCTACAAAGACAAAAAAAACATTAGCGTATGCTAAATAATGTAGGAATTCAGAGAAAATATTCATGGGAAATTAAATCTTTACCCAAACTGCTGTCTGGTGGTTGAATTGTGTCCATAATGGTCTGAATCTTGTCCTGCAAATCCTGGCTACCTGAAGCATCTGCAGCAGAAACATGGAAGAACCTCTCCTGTAAAGAACGAGACAATCATTCAAACATATTTCTGATTGGAAATAGCACCCTCTGCTGATTTCTACTCTTTTGGGATACTACTTTGTAAGATTTTAATTTAAGATTTACCTTAACTTAGAAATGAAATTTGCAGTTCTTTATATTAAATGGTAAAAAAGCATCCTGTTTTGCACTACAACAAAAAAATCAATATACACAATATTTATATGCAACATAAATATCTATAATCAAATTGCTGGGCATTGCTATATGTGCACTTACAGTGTTTTCCCACAGCAGAGCCTCTAAAGTGTCAGTCTGGTCTTCCAGTTCAAACTGGACTAACAGTCTGTACTGCATCAGCTGAACTCCCAGAGCTGTGTGACAGAGACAGTCTAATTATAGTCGCACATCTTTAAAAGTGACTGAAGCGTCCAATTTTTTAAGCCAACTAGGACCAACACATTAGATTTAAAAAAAAGAAGAAGAAGAAAAAAAAAAAGAAACTACAATCGCCGTGATGCCTGGGTCAGCTTTTTTGAAAATACACCTGCAAAAAATAAGTCTGACCAGAACTAGGCTCATTAAAATGAACAAAACATACAAATAATAAATAACAACAGCAATACCTCAATTTAATAACTGGTCATTTTAAAATGGGTATATTATTATAATAGACATTATTATGGTGTTAATTGAAGAAGAAAACATGACGCAAAAATTTAATTTTAACTGAAGTAGAAAAAATAGAACAAGGGCAAATATAAAAGAAATTACTGTAATATTCAATAAAATGCAGTGTATTTTAAAATGTAATAATATTCAGTAATTCATGTCAGCATTCAGAGACATTAGATAATAATATCTGAAGTGGCACTTAAAATTCTTCTTAATCTATATGCATTTCATTATAATAAAATATAAATGTACTCAGCGCAAGGTTATAGTTAACTAAAACTAAAGCTAAAATTAAAACTATTAAAAACATTTCTGTTACGTGAAGTAAAATAAAATATTTTTAATTTCAGCAACCTGCCAAAGCATTTTTTGTTTAATTCAGATTTACTTGACGTGCAAAAAAAAAAGGACCTATATATTAATTGAAAA
>JAUCMS010000055.1:10617547-10628756 GCA_032357445.1 Enteromius radiatus
TTACTTGACGTGAAAAAAAAAAAGGACCTATATATTAATTGAAAAAAGAATGAAAACAAAAATAAAATCTAAAACCAAAAACCTAATATAATAATATTTACGTAAAAAAAAAATAATGAAAAAATAAATATAGTATATATATATATATATATATATATATATATATATATATAGGCATAAATAGTCAAAATGAATTTTTTTTTTTAAGTACCTTGAGCGACTGCCCGTTCATCCCAAGTCTCCACTCCAGTAAACACAGGGTTTTGAAATGTGTTCAGAGAGCATCGCTTACACCTGAGACACACACACAAATATCCATTTAACTACATATAGATGTGATCGTATCCTTCCCTGGGGTTTGTCATAAACTGTTTTCATGATAAAAGACATGAACATTGAACACCAGGGGAGTTTCCAGTAAAGCAGGTAAGCTTGTCTTCCTACCCGTAGTATCTTTTGTCTCCAGAGAACAGGAACGGAGCTGTGAGATCCATCAGAGTCATCCTGCCGTTCACTGATCTCACAGGAACCAGGTTTTTGTAATCCTGTGATAACAGGCAAATCTCATCCAGCAACGTTCCTGTAGATAACAATGCTTATTTGTAAATGAATATTCAACACATATAAATACTTCTCTTTATAGTCTGATATACCTTCAACGAATATCAGCTGCATGTAAGTGTTTTGCACCACCATGTCTCTGGATATGTGCATTGAGATGGTTCTGCCAGGCTCTCTGGAACTTACTGATGAAGTAACGGCCCACTGCTCGTCACAAGGATGGCTGTCTTTGGCAGACTCCCGAAAGACTTTAGCAACAGCGCTGTCATCAGGAACATCTTTCCTGTCACAAACGAAAAAATAAAATACAGCAAAAACATATTGTACAATATTTTCCAATTTGAAATAACCGTTTTCTATTTGAATACATTTTAAAATGTTTTTTATCTCTGTGATGCAAAGCTGAATTTTCAGCATCTTACTCCAGTCTTCAGTGTCACACGACCCTTATTATTATCAGTGTTCAAATGAAGCTGCTTAATATTTTTGTGGAAATCATGCAAATATTTTTCAAAATTTTTTTTAGTGAGTATGAAGTTAAAAAAGAACATTTATTTGAAATAGAAATCTTCTAAAACATTATAAATGTCCTTAATACATTCTTCCTTAATAATAAATAAATATATAACTGCTGTCAAATGATTAATCGCACACAAAATGTATATATTATAATGTACATAATATATGTGTACTGTGTATATTTATTACGCATATACAAATATATTTTTAAAAAATTGACATTTACACTATAATTTATAATATATATAAATATATTTAATGTATAAATGTATATTATATACACACAAATATACACAGTATACGCATTTAACAAAAACATTCATTTTGGATGCAATTAATCTTTTGAAAGCACTAAAATAAATAAATAAAACCTTACCAATGACAAAGTTTTGAATGCTAGTGCAAATGTAAAAAGGAAAAAGCTTAATCATTAGGCCTATGATTGTGACAAAGTCAAACCATGTTTTTTTTTGCTGTTTTATTGCACTAAGCAGCCACCGGGTGGCAAACAGAACATACAGCAAATCTAGATGAAGAAATCTGAGGCTCCAATCTGCTCCTGGAGACGGACTCACATTGTTTTACAGCTGGAGCAGAAGAGTTTGAGGCACTGGTATAACTCCTGAGGCTTGTATTTCTTCACCCGGGCTCGGACGTGACAGGAAAGCGGTGGTGTGGAGCGCTTCACCCAGGCGAGTGTGAGCTGTCGTGTGTTGTGCTCACACGTCCGCACTAAACAATCATTATAGACATATCAGCATTTACATTAGAGTCTGTCAGAGCTGTGGTTTGCATGTGCACGTTTCCAACGCTTTTACAGTAGAGTAGGTATACCTGTATAAGAAGTATCTGCTTCTGCATCTGAAATGACAACAATAACATTATTTAATCTTTCAAGCATATCTACCTTTTATGCATCTGTTGCAGAGAAAGCTGCATAATGATAATGATATATATCTATACCTGTTTCTTCATCGTTTGGCAAGACTAGAAGGAAACATAAGCATATACAGATGAGGGCGAGCTGAGCAAGATACAAAATTGGATAGAAATTGGGAATCAAAAGAGGCGCCACCAACCTACTGCTTCTGGAGGTGTGTACCATATCTCAAGTAACGTGCCATCGTTCACTTCATCACACTCGTCCAGGTCCACGTGTTTCTCCAGCACACTGAATATGGATCAGTTTAGAGAGAGAAAGTCAGGTAGACAGCTAAGGGGCCACAGAAGTCATTTTTTAATGGAAATGATTTTGACTTATAGGGGGTCTCAATTATTTTGCCGCCGGAATGCCCACGAGTTCAGCAAATTTCTGTATGTGAAGACTGTATATATTATATTATATTATATTACACACATACATAGTTGGACAAAAGTGTCAGCAAGTATATTCAGTGTTTATCAATTAATTTCAAATAAACGCTTCTCTTTACAACCTTCAATTCATTCAAGAATCCAGAAAAAAATATCATAATTTTCACAGAAAACATATGAAGTAGAACAGCTGTTTTTCAACATTGATAATCACAACAAATATTAAGAAGCACAACTGTTGTTAACATTGATAATAATAAATGTTTCTTTATTTTTCTAGAATATCTGAAGGATCATGTGACCCTGAATACTGAAGTAATGATGCTGAAAATTCAGCTTTGCATCACAGAAATAAAATGATATTTTAAATTGTAATAATATTTCACACGATCACTGTTTTTACTGTATTTTCAAACAAACAAATGCCTTCTGGATGAGCATAAGAGACTTGTAATAAAAACAAAACAAAAAAAATCTTATCAACTATTTTTAATTGTGCGTGTACAGTATGTGTGTGCGGGTTTATGTGGTTTATGAGGACACAAATGTGTATAATGACATGGGTATGACAGGTATTACAATATGAAGGTGATTTATGAAGACATTTTCAGTGTCCCCATAATTCAAAAGGCTTAAAAAACATACTAAATGGTGTTTTTTTGAAAATCTAAAAATGCACACAGTCTCCTGTAAGGGGTAGGTTTAGGTGTAGGGTCAGTGTAGGACAATACCACATACAGCCTGTACAGTAGAAAAACCATTACGCCTATGGAGAGACCCCATAAATCACAAAAACCAACATGTGTGTGTGTGTGTGTGTGTGTGTGTAAAAAACAAAACAAAAAAAACAACAAAAAATGAAGAACATTAAATGCATAAAAAAGAGCAATATTCCACACTATTTTCTGTTGCTAATTGAATTTGTTATGCTGGTAATATATTTTGTAATGGAAAGAAAATGCAAAATACAGACATGGTGGTCTCTTGATTCACCTCTTGAGGGACTGTAGAGCAGGGCTCTCTGCAGGAAGGCTGCGTAAACCCCGTCCGTATGACGTCCCCCCATGGAGGTGGAAACTGAGGTGTTCAGGTTGATCTGGCAGCTGGTCCGGGGCTCTCTGAAGGAGCGCGTGGAGATTATAGAACCGCAGGAACGTGCCTAGCTGGAGCAGAAGGATATTTTCATTACAACTCTAGTTTCTTCCCCTCCATTATACAGAATAATAAACCTAGAATTTGCAGTTGTCACAATAGAATTCAAGGCAGGAACTTAACTATAAAGCTGTCTTAGCCATTCAGACATAGTAATTTGTTCATGTTTTGGATTATTTCCTGGCATCAAACAATTACACTTAATTTTGAGTACAGATATTCAGACGTTCTTCTTCAAAACAGTGTATAGCATATAGCAGAACTCATTTAACTCATCTGTCCATGGACATGGAGATCATCTATTATTGATGTGGTTTCTGGCTTGCTTCTCTTCACTTAATTCCATTTTTGCAATCTCCGAATCATGGAAACTACTTCCAAGTTTTCTCCATTTTGTGTTAACATCTCACATTGTGGTTCAACAAAGTTAAAGAACCTCAGAAATGCCTTTGCAACCCTCTCCGAACTGATATATCTCAACTTTCCCCTTAGCTATTCTAGGAAAGTTCTTTATTTCAGCAATATGTTCCTATACACTCTTCAAAATAATGATGTTTAAAACACAGCGATGCCATTGAAGAACCATTTTCAAATCCAAGGTTCTTTAAAGAACCATCTCCTCTTTACCTTTTTATAATCTAAAGAACCTTCTTTCACCACAAAGAACCTTTTGTGGAACAGAAAGGTTCCTCAGATGTTAACGGAACCATTTAGACACACAAAAAAAGGTTTTACTATGGCATTGTTGAGCACCTTTAAGTTTTAAGAGTGTAGAAGCTTGCATGGCCACTTAGCACAAAATATATGGCTGTGTTCAGTCTCCTAAAACTAATTACCACATAAATGTAGCCATTTCTTTGTTTCAGGCCTAAGGGAGAGCAATTACTTTCACATGGGTTTTCCATTGAAATGAATGGAATAATGTTTCACTATCAAAACTCATTTGTGCTTTTTCAGGTTGAAATTTTATTTGAAGATACAAAACTATTCAGACAGAAACATGAAATTAAAGAGGGAAGCAGGGCAGAGCAAGTATCTTTTTTACAGTAAAATATGAAATAATTTAAAAATATAAATGAACTAATAATAAAAAATTAAACATGTAAATCAGTTATTCTACTGCCTGTTACATTTATTAATGTACACAACATTCAATTATCAGTACAGTAGGGGGAGCTATGGCATCAAAATTGAGCAACAGAGTCTCAACATTACAGTAAGAAAATAAACGCTGGTCCCTTGAGATCACTAGAAGAAACATGAAGACAGCGAGAGCTGGAATCACTTAATGAACTCTCACAGACACATGATTGTCTTCATATTATGGTCTTTAACAAGTCGAGAAGAGGATATGATATCAAAACTCCTCTAAACAGACCGGGTCAGATTTCTGTTCTGTATTTGCAATCAGGTTCTGGGAGTCCTCCTATAGCTGTATACCTCTGACGTCATCTTTGAGGTTTCGGGCAAAAGCCATGTCTTTGTTTACCTGAATTCGCCACCCAGGCTTTATTTGTTCAGAGATTTTATAGTAAGCCTAAGTGCTGGCGTTCACAAGAACTGGTTGGATGCGACACAGCCTAGACAGTGCTTCTATACAGCCTAAAAAGGCATTATGGAGGTGCAAACCAAACTGAATGTTGGCGTCAATTATTCAGCATCAATATTTGATTGAAACAGACTAAACAGAACAAGGTGGGTAACCAAATTTCAAGAAAACAGGCTTGTTTTCCACGAGTGCAAATTTGATTCTGCTCATTACCATCTTGCTTGAGAATAAGCTGACAACTGAAAACCGGGGTGTGAGATTGGAGCTAAAAAGAGAACTTGGAGTGATAAAAATGGCCTTGGAGGAACATGTTGAAAGAACCAAATGTTTTCCATCATATCCTGCAGCAAAAACAGGCACTAAACTCCAGACTTCTCTGGAAGGATTGAATATCACAATGTTAGTCTGTGCCACCATCATTCATGAAACATCTACTTACTGTAAGTTTCAACACACAATCTTGAGATATGACTAACACAGTAGTCTGCTATCTGGGCAGGAATGGAAATAAATGGCAGTGCAGTACCATTTTATTACAGACATGACTAACACTATCTGAACTCAATGTAAAGGAACAGTGCAAAAAAGAAAATCCAGTCAATATTCACTCAACCTCACGGTGATAAAATTATACCTAATCTAAATGTATACCTTACGTTATACCTAAATAATAGACAGGAGTAGCATTAAATAAGTTTTGTTCCTCAGTGATTGAGCCATTTAATATATAACAAACAGGACTTCAACTTTAAGCAGATATTCACTAAAAAACAACAACAACAACAACAAAAACAGTTATCAATAAATTGTCCATCTTCCTAATTTTATGTGCATTTTGGAGAAGTGCATAAAAACACCAAATTGTGCATAAATTCTAAAAATGCGCACATTTAAAAAAACGTGTGCACACAAATGAGTAGGATAAACGTTTTATCCAATAAGAAAAAATGCACATAAACTATGATGGAAACCATAAATTCCACCATACGCTCATTTAACATGAGTGTTAACGGTTCTTCATGGAACCACCGATGCCAGCAAAAAAAACCTTATTTCTAAAAAAAAAGTCATCCAAGTTTAGAATGATGGGACAATGAGTAACTGATGAGAGAATTTTCATTTTCAGATGAACTATTCCTGCATCCCATCAGCCTCGGAACATTTTCCCTGAGAAACGGCTCAGAACATAAAACTATCGGTGGAGACGAATCTACATATACTTGGTATTCTGCTACTGGTGCTCACTGCACGGTTGGTTACTCACAGCAGGGGAAGGAGCCGGGCTGCTCGGCACAGGTGTGCTGTAGCTGGCGTTAAGCTCCTCTGACGCTGCTGGCGAGGGCAGCAGGAAAACTCAACTCTCTCTTCCTACATGGAAAATTCCATTACACAAACGCTTTGTTGATGTGTGCCACTGGATAGCACAATCCTTGTCCGGACCCTCATCTATATGGAAAAAATGAATGCACGCTTCGCAAACAGGAAAAAGCTGCCATTCACTGAATCAAACCAATTTCTGAAAAACATGCTGCTGAACAAGAAGAAATACAGGCAAAGAGTGCATCTGAGGAAGTGTTTTGTGAAGGCACTGAATAATAATTTAAACCCTTTTGAGGTGACAACCTAAAGTTTATGTACTGTATAAATAATACATATTAAAGGTATCACAACAAAAAACATATGGCGCTGACCAGATGGTGAACAAGCTCCGTTTAGCAACATAATCAGGTGTTGCATGAGCAGATGAGCATACACTTTTGGTTATAATAATTACAATTTAAATTATCATGGCCAAAAGGGGTGGCCATAACTCTTTTACCTAATAAATTTCATGTGGACTTTCACCTGTAATTTTCCTTTAGAAGCACTGCCATCTATTATTGTACTCGTGAAAGCATTGTGTTTTTTATTTCTCCCCGTCAAGGCTGAGGATTACGGGCTCCCAAGCCCCTAAAAAACAGACTAGCTGTGCAGATTTCTGAAAGAGTCTGTAACTCTGCAGCTATTCTCTCTGCGCTCGCTTCTCTTTTCAAAGACACGCTGCGTTTTGTCAGCAAATACTGTGCTTAAGACAGACCCTCCATCGTCTGACAGCCGACAATTCCTGAAGTGCCCCACCACATGCTTGCACAAGTCATATTTAATAAGAGTGCTAAGAATATCCGTTTCTTTTTTCAAGTGTGTGGAATAATTTTAGCTTTGACAAATTATTATTATTATTATTATTATTATTATTATTTCAGATCAGTATGATTATTCTCATTTTATTTTATTAATTTATTTTCCTAGAATGCATGCTGACAGAATTGTTAGACAGGTAAAATACTACAATTCTGAGCAATACTAATAATTATTTTAATGTTTTCACAGATCTTTGATAAATATACAATATGAAAAAAAAATATAAATCTATATATATATTTGCTAAAAATTAAACAGTTTTAATAAATAACTAGTGTTTTAAAAAATTTAACTTCAAAAGGGCCTTTCTGTGAACAGTTCTTAAACTATTTTTTTGTTCTTACCCTAAAGAAGACTTTAATAATCTAAAAATAATACACTAATTAATGGAAAGATTTCATGAATGCCTAAAAAGGATTCCTGAAACCATCAATGCCAATAAAAAAAAGACTATTTTTAAGAACCCAGGCAACCCACCGATTCATTAAATTTGCATACTGTATACACTTAGTCTCAGCCTATTGCAGAACAAACATCCTACGAAGCCAACAAAACAAATAAAAAAGCCATGATATTTCATTCACATCCTCTTACATGCACACACACTCTCAGTGGATAAGTGTCATATGCTGGCTGTCTGAAGCGATTATAGGCGGGGGCCGTCTGGGTGTTAAGTTAACCCAGGTGCTTGATTTCTCTCTCACTATGAATAATTGATAGTCACATGTGTATAGAGGCAGGATTTCACAGTATACTGCATCAGCTCTAGCCGTGCTGCAGGTGCTCATGCAAGGATGCTTAAAGTAGATCGGACACCCTTTGCTTGAAATCCGATGACAAGTGGTCAAAGAAACCACATTTGAGATTCATATTACTACCAGGTTTAAACAGCAGCTTGTTATGTAATCAAACAAAATGCATCTAAACAACACCTAGATCTAGATGTGAGCGTTATACCGGCAGACATGATTAATTGGTAGAAATTTTGTCCACTGGTAGAGATTTAGGACTATGGTTGCATGCTCAAGTGACAAAAACATTTGCCTGCATTTTTAAGCATCGCCAATTGAAACCATTGAAATGCAAACAACAGCGAAAGAGAACTTATTTCGCACATGAAGATGTTTGTTTTGATGCTTTATAGGCACTGAAAGGTTAAACATACACTTGTATGTGTCAAAATGCCGTTTTTGCAAGTATCCTTGTAAGCACAGTAATTGAAATCTTTAAAAAGACAAAGTGTAACAGTATATTGGATTTCGACAGCTCTTAAACTGACAGCAGTCTACTTTATACAATGTATGTAGCATTTCTTATTTAATTTTTTCTACTGTGTTTCGTTTATTCTTATTTACCAAATTGTAAAATTAATTAATTAAATGCTAGTATTAGTTTTTCATGACATTGACAGTTGGTAACAAGAATTAGAAAATTTCTATAGTCTCAAAATCCACATTGGGCGGCCACCGTACATTATAAGGCCTAAAAAAAATAAATGTTGGTTTCCGATTTGTTGACAATTCTAAACATAGGTAGGTAGGGAATTTATTTTATTTAAATTTTTTATTTTTTTCCCCCATGGGACAACAAGTCAAATGCCGACGGATGGCTAGTGTTGGCGGTCGAGGGCACAGGTTCGTCAGGAATGCAGTTAAAAGATATGTATTTAAATTGAAAAAGGGACATGACGCCACAGACTAGCTGCTTGCCTGTTCGCGTTGCCCCCCTGAGCAAAACGTTCAGACAACTTTCGTTCGAACATACAATGTGCCCGTGGTAGCGCGATCGCGGGCCCCCCGCAGCCCTAGGGCCCCTGGGCGACGGCCCGTTCGGTAATCCGTGCCTGCCTAACAGTGTTGACATTGACAGGCCTACAAAGCAAAAATAACTAAAAAAAAAAAAAGACTAATATCATGATATCATGTCATATTGCCCAAACCCTATGTGAGTTTATGAGAGTCTGGTCCCATGGCTCAGGTCCCTCCTTTAGTTTAATAACCATTTAGTCATTCTTAGAAATGTAATAGCTCACCTCTCCTCAACAAGCTGCACGATTCGAGGTACCATGCTTGCTGTAGCTCAAATGGTTTGAGTGATGCCTTGAATTTAAATACTCAGGATTAAGGAGTACAAAAATCCTGAAGTAAAAGTGATTCTTGTCCTCCATATTGTACACACGCAGCGTCTGGCACTACTTTAATCTCTATTATTATTGCATGAGGCATCCATTCCCCAGTTTATAAGCGAGATGACACAAGTGCATTCAGCAACTGGCCTGGGATTCAGATGATGCAAATAGCACAAAAAGCATGCAACAGAGACATTTTTACAAGACAGGCCAGGAAAACCAAGAGGTGAAAGAGTTGGTATTTCCTCTATGAGATTCCTCAAGAGATCCCCCCTCCTCTCCAAAAAAACCCCCCACAACAGCAACGCTAAAACTGACTATAACAGGCCTTTAAATTATGCCACAAAGAATGATGAACAAGATGAAGTCAAAATAGCACAAATGTATTATCATCAAAGTGATACTTCCCTGCTGATTTTGAATAAATCAGAATAATATACGTCTCCCTCAATGCGTGCCACACTAGACTTATAAGGTGAGTGATATATGATGCAAGTCGAAGTCAAGAAAGTGTGCGCACAGACCCCACAATGAAGGCCTTCGTCCACCGTGACAGCCGTATTGATTTGGCCTTCTCTCTCCTCTCTCATAAAGCTATCTCTCTCAGACCACTTAATCCTAATGGGTGGCTTTATTCGCCTTTTCTCCCTCCTCAACACCGAGCTCAAGCAATTTCACACAATATTAGAGACGATACGGCCCAGGATATTGATAATGCTGGGGAAATATTCTGACTCAAAGCAATCTTTAGTGGATAAATTGCGTTTCTGATCACTGGGTATTATGTTACCATATAAAAACAGCAATTTCCTTTAACTTTTTTGTTATCAGTGCATTTTACTGATACTTGGATTATCGAACACCGTACTAATGCATTTTCTCTGCATTTTCCAAATAGCCTGTTGGATGCTTTGTATCTTGTTCAGACATGTCTAAACTAGCGGCCAAGTGTCCAAAGTCGGGGTTCTGCTAGACAAGGGCTGCTCTTCTGGGTAAAGAGCTAGTCTGGCAAAGGTTGCACATCCGCACTAGCCAATTCACAACAGACAACCGGCAACAGATAAATTTGTCTGGTTTGGTCAGATCAGTGTGTTATCCCTGTTGGCATGTGCTGCCAGTGGTCGGCGTTTATGTTGAATCTGTGTTTGTCGGGTCTTGTCTAGGTGTGTTATAATGTAATCTGGTGACCGCTGGAGTTGTTCTGTGTCTGTCGGTGTGGTGTGAATTGGCTTTTTAAACCCTACAAAGGCTGAACTGTCTAGTTATTTCAATCTTGAGCAAATCTTCTGCATTTTGGCGGATAATAGTTTCGATAATTACTGCTTGCCTGTTGCATGACATGATTTGATATTTAACTATTTTTTAAACACAACAAACAACAACTGCAGTGGAATCTGAACACAATCAAAATAAAGACAAATGAAGATGCCCGACTCCAGACCCAGCCTCATAAAGTTAATCCACGGGTCGGTCTGTTAGCAGCTCAGTGACTTTTTTTTTTTTTTTTTACATTTATGCCATGAAAAGGAGCATTTAACTTAATACACACAGAACAAAATATAGAAATACATTTCAGAATGTAATGTTCAGAACTACTTAATCTGCCCTTTACAGTAAGATTTAACGTTACTAAATGTGATTTGTGCATTCAACTTAGTCTCGCGTAGCCAGACCTTCAGACTGACGGCTGAAGGTCTGGAACTTATAGCGGCTTTCTTTGGCCAAGGGCCGCCCATAAGACAGTTTGACTGACATGTCAAACAACCAATCACAGTTCGTGTCATTCAGCGTCACGTTTCGGGGCG
>JAUCMS010000055.1:10628856-10641634 GCA_032357445.1 Enteromius radiatus
TTTCCAGAAAAGTGTACCATATGCATCAGACGTTTAGCCAACGTTCTGTGGGCGTGACGTCTGAGGCTGAGACTAGATTCAACTTAACTTGTATAATGTCCCACAGACTTTTTTAAAGCAGTGGGTAATTCACTCATGGATATGCTTAAAATCTACCTTGCGATCTGTCTAAAATCTGTCTTTGATTTAAACATGTTTATGGCACATCCTCTTCAACACATTTATTGCCAGCGCAGCAGAAACAGACAGCGCAGCCTTTACAATAATTTACGTGCAATGTATCCAGTTGTCATGGCAACCCCACGTGCTTGTTGCAGTACTAATCTAAATAAAACCACTTCTAATGGAGTAAATCAATGGGTAATTTTGATTTTGGAGTTTAGAGTAGGACTGACAATGGAAATGCAGCATGATTTTGGCTTTGTGGCTTGAGATGTCAGGCTATTTGGCCGGCACAGCTTGCTGTTAGTCTTGGCCTGACAGTGGCTATTGATATGCACTTGCCGTCATATTTCCATGAAGTACATGAGACCATAGAGTGTCTCTCTTTGGCCTCTCTCGATTTGTGGATTGAAAGGAGGACCCCAAAAATTATAGATAAAGGAGAAACCTCAAACTACTGGGCTTGTGCATTGCTGAGCGGTATGAGGATAATATCAGCAAGCTATATGTATGTATGTATGTGTGTGTGTGTGTGTGTGTGTGTGTGTATATATATATATATATATATATATATAGGCATGTCACTCTTCTAATGTAAGGCAAATAAAATGTAAAATGAACTCCAGATTTATATGATAAAAGCAGTGATATGCAAACAGTGTCAAAAGCTTGGTACGCTCTCAGATAATGTCACTATGAAATAACATTCATCCGTGTAAAGCTCTAGATCGTGATGAAATTATAAATAAGAGACGGGACGGGCGTAAATACATCTCACCACAAATCCTCCAACTGTCTGCAAAGGCTGGTCTCTTTATCTGTAGGTAAGGGCAGCTGATGCATTGGGATATCTTTCTTTCTGTCAATCTAACTGATAGTTTGTGGCTGAAGAGATGCTTTAACAACATCGTGGCCAGCAGGTGATGGATAGGCCTGTTGTTTGGCACTGACACAGCATAGGGGAGGAGGCAGCACATACAAGTGAACTGTATGAAGAACTCAAGATCTTTAACTGAAGATCACACATCTCTGAAACTTCACAGCAGAGGAAGCAATTAGATCAATTTCATATGTATCCTAATTACAGAAACACAACGAAGGAACTCAGTAGGGGACATGGCTGCACAGAAACTCCAAAACTTGAATAGTCAGCAACTCGCCGATTCCTCTTTTGAACACTCGGTTCACTCCACCCACCTTTGTTCATAATTCACACAGCACATATTCAAAAGAACCATTATGCTGAGAGGCAAACAAAAACGGCTTACTGCTTAAAACCAAAACTAACACTCATACATCAGCGTCCTCTTCAAACTATTGAAATAATGAACCGAATATGTGCTGCAGTTGTAGAACAATAAAAATGATTCATTGTGCTTTTAATCGTGTATTGAAGGTGTCAAAAAAAGTTCTATTTTGGCCACTCAACTGTCATGGGAAACACTACTGTATACATTAACAAAAACAGAAAAGAAAGAATCTGAGGCTTCGAAAGTAGCATAAAAGCCCTGCTTCTGTTTAAATATTCATAGAAAGGATGACGGCAGAAGACAGAAATGTTGCCACTAGTTCTGGAGATTATACGTTTCAAAAGTTGTTATAAGACAATCAATTGCAGAGGACATTTTGATGGGTTTTAGCAATGGAAACAGGGAGGGCAGGATTCAAGTGAGAGCAGCAAACGCAATCAATAGACTGAAGAGGAGTGAACGCCTTTCAAATAAGCCATGAGAAGATGTGCCCACAAGAATCCTACCTGACACCTAATTCATCATTAAAGGTGCTGGAGTGGGTGCGTGGGTCTCCTGTGCTGGATTGTTCTAACAGGCATTAATAGTAACTGAGTCACAGAGGACGCTCGTGGTGGTGGTGGTGGTTGTAGGCTGATCAAATGAGATTACAGCTTCTGCTGGAAGGGCCCCTCAAGTAGTTTCCCAAGAAAACTTAATAGCATTTATATATATATTCCAATTATATGAATATTTTCCAATGACTGGCAGACATAACCTTGCATTTGGTTTTGTCTAATTCTGTTCTTTAATGCCCTTTTGCAAAGGTTAATGCCAACACACCTGCTTTGAAAGTGCCTAGTATTGATTAGTTGGTTCAAATGGGTTTTGTTAAGTTTGAAGCCAAACTCTTGCAGGACTGTGACCCTCCACAAGAAAGACTGGACAACTCTGATATAAAACGACTGTAATATCCACTCACCTTTAAGTCTCGAGCCACTTCTAGGTGATTGTCGTAGACCAGAACATTGGCTGTCAGGTTCATTCTGTCTTTAACGACAGTGGATTCTCCTTCTAACGCATCAGATGCAACTGCAATGTTCAATAAGGGATGTTGACATTTGGTCCCGTCCCATACCTGATCATATTGAGTAAGGATTAGTTGTACAATTGGATTGGATTTGAAAATTCAGTGATTTTGAAGATGCAGATACAAGTTAAAAGAGCACCTTCAGTAGGATACAACGACTATCCATGACGGCCTTGGCCAGCAGCTGGCAGGTCAAATCAAAGTACATCCCAGGCTGTACCGAGGACAGAGAGACTGTGAGGTCATTGGATATCCAACACTGGTTGGCAGCCCATTGGCGAAGCTCTTGCACAGTACGTATATCGGATTCTCCAAAGTGAAATGATTTGCTGGAGGTACGAGGGACTACTGGACTGTCAACTGTTCCATCGAATGTGACTGTAGACCAACCGTAAGTGTTCAAGAGCGACATGGAGTCCCTGAACATTTCAGCCTGGGAGGATATGGAAAGACAAACAATTAGCCAATTGGAGCCTTAAAGAAACATAGGCTCATTTTCCAACTCCCAAAGAGTTAAACAGTTAGGTTTTACCATTTTTTAATCCATTCAGCCAATCTCTGGGTCTGGTAACACTTTTAACGCAGCTTAGCATAGATCATTGAATCTGATTAGGCAGTTAGCATCTCTCGCTCAAAAATGACCAAAGGGTTTCAATATTTTCCTCTTTAAAACTTGACTCTTCTGTAGTAACATGTGTACTAAGACTGATGGAAAATTAAAAGTTGCGATTTTCTAGGCCAATATGGCTAGCAACTACACTCCCATTCCATTATAATGCGTAACATCAGCACAGGTCCTTGATTCTTACACCGGAATGAGAGTATAGGCCCAGAAAAGGGGAACTTCTAATTTTTTGTATGTGTTTATGTGTTTTTTTTAACGGTATAATCAAATTCAATTATCTATGCTAAGCTGTGCAAAAAGTGCTACTGCCAGACCCAGAGATTGGCTTAATGGATTTGAAAACGGTAAAACTCAACTGTTTAACTCTTAGGGAGTTGGAAAATGATCCTATTTTCAAAAAAAAAAAGTTAGAATAGTTAGAACTATATTTGACCCATGTGTTTGCAATGTTTAAAATTGAAGTCTTTTCTCTTTCCTACTTTGAGTTTCTTGCCTACTCAAATACACTATCCAATCCCATGAATGAATTGCATGATCTCTATTTGTCAATGCAAATCAGCATCTGCTATTTTTTATGTTTTATATAAATAAGATGCTCAACATAGAATGGCAGGTTTTCCTGAGCCTCTTTCATGGCGAGGTATGTGCGTTTTCTGGGAATGTTTCAGGTGGTGCTCCTTGATTACTTTTAGTCAGGTGTGACCATTTTTGTTCCTAGAGGGCTACATTCCTGCAAAGTTTGCCTTCAGTTTGCTCCAAAACAGCTGCCAGGAAGTTTCTACTGGTCGGGTGTCTTTAATTGTGGTTAAACTTTGCAGAATGGTGACCAACTAGAAACAGAATTGGATTTTCTAGGCCTTTTCTATTTTCTATTTCTATTCTGTTTTCTATTGCTTAAAGAATAACTAATTAAAATTTCCTGATAATTTACTCACCTCCATGTCACCCAAGATGTTCATATCAAAAAATATGATTTCTGAGGAAAACATTCCAGGATTTTTCTTCACGCATTACATAGTTATACTGGAAAGGTGACGTGTGAAATAGGTGGATTCATTGGTCCTTTGAAGCTGCATTGCACTTCAATCCATTGGTTCCTATTAATGTAGAAAAATCCTGGAACGCTTTCCTAAGAAAACTTAATTTCCTTTCAACTATAGAAAGAAAGACATGAAGATCTTGGATGACATGGGGGTGAGTACATTTCAATTTCACAACAAATATGTGATTTGGCCCACTTTTAATATTTCAAGGAACAATTACTTACCTTGAATCTGTGAAGTCTGATAATGTCCCCCACTTTGAAGATGACTGGGTGATCCTCCAGTTTTTTAGAGAAGATGTTGCAGCCCACTTTAACATCCGATTGATCAGTGATCTTCAGTGTAGAGCAGAAATCTAGTAAATAAAATAAAGAGCTACTGACTAAAAGATGATATGCTTGTGACTACTGTATGCAGAGTGATCAAATATAAACAAGTCTTAATGTACTGCTTGTACAGCTAAAGGCAGAAGCATTCAACAAAGGCATCAACCTTTTATAATCAGAATCTATTTAACTAATTTTTTGTTTAATTTGGTCATTTCGGTAACACAATTTATTTACTTCCTGCTTTTGCCTAAGACATGTTTAGCATTTCAAGGCTGAGGATATCTACAGGTCAATATATATATAGGAGTTGCAGCCTCACTGGGCATTGATCCAGGATCAATTGGTTACCTTTTGAACATGATGCACAATTCCCTCAACCGATTACACGGAACGGGGGTGTTTACATTCTGAGCACTTATCAAAACACCAATATTTCAATAAACCAATTGAGGGGGTCAGAGACTGATTTTTGGCACTTCATCACACATTACATGTCATGATCCGAGCCATGATCAATGAAGTGTATTTAGAAAACCGCACCTTGAGAGAGTGTTTTGGCAATAATTGGTTGGTGTCAGCTTTTCTTCAGATGGATTCTAAGCCTTTATGGTATGAATAATCTCCTGCTAACGCTGCAGAGAGCAAACCTCACTGTTCACGGTCAGCAGCACAAGCCAAGGACTCCGTTTTGTTTTGGTTGCCTCTGAAATGTTATTCGATCGCTAAAGTGCAAAGAATAATTTACAAACTTGCCTCGAAGAAGTCTCTGCCATGACATACTCTGAAAGAAAAGTTCAACTATTCTGATATCCATTAGTGTTTTTTTTCTCTGTTTTGACATCTATTTCTAAAGTGGCCCTGAAAGTCGTTTAGAAAGTCATCTTTTCTCTGGCCTCTCTCTCCAGAGGGCTCAAATAACAATGGAAGAGCCTATTACAGCCTTGCTCAGATGAAGGAAATTCACTGACCTGAACCTTTAGAGGGGAAAGGCGGTTTGAAGAAGGTCACCACGCCATAGACATTGACCACTGTCTTGGGCTTTAAATTGTTTAGGGAACAATAAGTGTATTTGGCCTTCAAAGAAATAGAGGAATTTTGGCATTAAACAAATATTCTGACTTTAACAACTGCGGCAAACAATGCCTTATTGCAACATATTTTTATGTCCATGTTAAATGCTTCAATGCATTGTATCGTATCAATTAAAAAGTTTTACTGTCAACAAATCCAATGCATGCATCAAAACCAACACTGAGCTAGTTTCCCTGACTTCATCTTCATTTGCCTGCAGGCATGCAGTGTTGAAACACTTGATCTGGCTCAAGCAAATTTACAAGAAGTTTGCAAATTAAAACAACCAATCACACAACCAGACAGAGACAAGTCGACAAAAGCCAGCAGACAGAAGCCAATTTAGATAAAGAATCTCCTTGATCTCTGAGGGATAAACTGTATGTATGGTATTAGGAGAAAGTGGGAGAGATTTATCATTTAAAGCAATGCATACAGCACCTCTGAACTGGAGGGAGCATGGGAGGGGGCGGCCGAGGGACATACCTATCAAACACAGCCATATAGACACAATTGGAAAAAAACAATATTAGGGAAAAAAGATATTAGAGTAGAAAAATATAGTTTTCAGCAAAAGTTCAAGACGACAATGGTTTTGAAATGCAAACAAATGACACTCACATAGACACAAGCATCTTTGCCATCCATCTCTAGCTGACAAGGATGTAGTTTGTCTCTGAGAAAAGATGGAGACTTTTTGATGGTGAAGTCTGCTAAAAGGACAATATCCTAAAAACATAAATAAATACATACATAATTGTTGTAATGCGTTTCATGTGCTACACTAAACATAAAAAACAAATGTTCAGGAAATAATTTATTTAATAAATTAAATGTAAAAATATATGATATAATTAATAAGAGTAGAAAAATATATTTGTATGCTTTTTGCATCTTGCTAAATTATTTAATTAAAAAATTTAAATGAAACTTTACTAAAACACATTTAGGCACTGATATTTTTATGCAAATTGCAGTGTCATTTTCATTATTAAAAAACTCAATATTTATATGTTTTTTTCTGTGTATATTAAAAGCATGTCACTATTGATAACCTGTTTCTTTCACATTGAGGTTGTTTTCGACTACCATAGAATAATATTAAAATGTTCTGTTATGAACAAACATTATTCTGAGACTAAATGCAAAAACAGTTACCAGGAAAGTCTGATATATATTGAATCTGATACATAAAAATAAATACATTGTTTATATCATATATATTTTTTTATTTTGTTCTAAAGGCAGAACAAGACAGCTTCCTCGATCAAGTATACTGGATTTTCTAAGCCCGTTTTATCACCTGCCAGGCGATCATAAATTCACTTCTTTAAAAACCTAACACCACCACAGGCCACATGATTTGAGATATCATTCATTTGTGTAACAGAAATGGGTATATATTTAATTCCCTAACCCTAATATGAGTAATAGTAATAACAATTCTCAACAATGACCCTGAGATGAAAGAACCAATCGAATCGCATCCAATCAGGAACAACTTCAAACTCGTGATTATTTTCAGACTTCAGCAGCTGGATAAATTAGGCTGACTTACAGAACGTATCTAAGAGCTTAATGTTTAGCTCCATTATATAGAGGCTGCCAAGTAGCAGCTTTATCTTGTGCCATTGTTTTAATATTTGCTGTTATCCATGCCAAATGACAGTTTGATAATCAGTCTTCCAAAAAGCTCCTGGCAACAGCAAACAAAAGTAGAGGTTGTTTGTCCCCAAAAAAAAAAAAAAAAAAGACTGCTGTTGAATGTGACGACCACAACAATTGCAGATCACCACGTTCGACCTCCATCTTTGAGAGCAGGAAGATTCAGAACTGAACTTTAGATAATTTTTGGAAATACGAGTGATGATTTTTTTCCAGTAAGCAACAGATTATTTTGCGGGTGACACAAAAGAGGATCCTTGGGGAGTAAACGGCTGAGTTTTGACTGAAGGCATGTCTCTCAAGGCCGATTTTCTCTCTCCAAGCCATTGTCTGTCAGTGGGGAGCTGATCTGAGCTGTGACCATTGTGTTGCTGGAGGAGAAAAGCGGAAAAATACTGCCTATGCAACCACAGTGCTTTGCACCCTCTCAAACCATCTTCACATAAATGAGGTTACATCAGATGACCTGTTTTCAAAGTCAGTGAATTCAGGCAGAAATATTCGCCGCACAGATATGACGGAGCTAATCCACTTCTAGAAAGAAACATATATAGAGAATATTTCATATTTTAAAACTAAATTGCCTTTTATAATGATTATTCATTTAGAAGATGCTTTTAAGGATAAAAAATTAAAATCAACTCTTCTGGGATATGAACGTATAGCCTTACATTGTACATTAACGAGATGCAGCACGACAAGATTTTACGTTTTTAAAACAACAACATTTTATTGTGGCCAAGGCTACTAAACACAACGTTGCAAAAAAAAAAAAAGAAAAGAAAACTGACTAAACGTCTTGTCATGCATCATTTGTCACAGTTTCCAGTTCCAGTAGTCTTAAAATGAATGAGATGTGACTTGCCACATCATGCTTGAAAAAGACTTGAATTTTAACCACAACTGGAGCAAACTATTCATTATTCTGATTTCAGGTTTATCATTTGATTATTTCATCGATTTACCAATCAATCGGATTCAAAATATTTGAATTTTCTTTATTTTATTTTGTCGTTTTAAAACAAAATGAGTCACAAATGCCTCAAGACTCAAATTCGGCACAGATATTCAGTATAATAATGATGATTTTGTACATTTAATTTGGCTCTCAGATGTTTTATCCTCGAGAGCATTAGGACACAGATGTTTTAATAGCGCATTTGCAGCATTTGTCTTTTTTTTTTTGCCTAAATATTTGTAAATAAGTACTGACATTAACATACAAGTACTTATTTTGCTGCATATAAATAACAATTTCAGTAATAAACAGCATCTAAACATTACATGTTACTTAAAACTGACTGTATTTTGCTTCTTACATTAAATATATTCATGATGACTTTGCTTGGCACAATAAATGAATTAAGATTTAGTGCTCTTTGTCTGAAGAGAATTATAGGACAAAGATTTTAAAATATCAATGAACTCTTATTCACTATTTTTCGAGTAATAGTCTTTCTGTTGCACTGGTCACATATTAAAATATGTTAGTTAAAATATAGATGAATACTCACATCATCATTACACTGCTGCATATACATTACAATTCTGTAAAATCAGCATGGAGACAATTAAAAAAAACTACTTTTATTTGAATACTAAGCATAATTAAACTTTACTAGAATCCAAACTTATTTTTTTCTGTCTATTATTATTTCTTTCTGTCATTAAAATGCTTTAGTCAAAATGTCTGTAGAGAAATACTGGCATATACAAACAGTTATTTTGGTGCATATAAACGGCAAAACAGCACAGAAACATGGATCATTATTTTTTTTAAATGTTGAAAGTATTTTGTTTCTTGCGATACAACTTTTAGCTGTAATGCTCGTTTGGCCATTATAAAAAATATAAACATACACGGAGATAAAAAAAATCATGACCTGCTTAAACTTTATCACCCAGAGCTCCCTCCTCCATCTGTTTTACAGCCTAGAGCCTTGAAAAAGATGTACATCTACATATATTTCCCCAATACCCAAATAAATATCTGAAGGTTTTATAGAATCCTACCCCTTGTCTGGCAGCCTGGGAGAAGTCCTTGGCCAACGTGCCAAAGAAAATGACATTGATTGATGTATGTTCAGCAGTTCTCTGAAGGGAGTCCTCCTCTGAGAAAGAGAGAAAGAAAACAGCAAGGACAGAGTGAGACCGGCTCCAGCTTTCATTTCAAGACTCGAAATCTGCAGGGCTGAGAGCTAAAAATCACAGACACGAGCGAGTCTGAAGCATGCTTTGAACAAGCCTCTCCAGGCAATCAAATTGGCCCCATATCGCTCTTCTTTTCTCTAGATGCGGCAGTATATTAGTTAACATTTTAATGGGGAAAATCCATGCAGTCTCGATTTTTCTATCCAAATCTTTTCAGAGCTAAAGCGGCAGAGCAGCTTTAAACATGGATGCGAGGTGTGTGAATGCCACACAGATTGAGTACAGATCAGCTCGATGCGTCGCAGGTTCGTTCGTGATCTTTGTCTTTGAATTTAAATTCAAATGGGGAAACTCACCTTTGATCTCTGCTCGAAGCATTTCGATGCCATCTTTCTGTGCGCAGGATAACACAGGACCTTTGTGAACCACTCTAGCCTATGCAGAGGAAACAACTCTTATAAACACTTTCCAGAACTGAATAGCTGTGGTTACAATGTACTGTATTATGCCACTTCCTCAGCATACAGTGTAAGCTTATATCCTAAATTCAAAACGTAAGCAGTAAAGGCTTGTATGATGTACTTGTAGTTAATGCAGATGCAGTTCCACATGTAAATGATGGCAGATAATCAACATCAGATGATCACTACAGGCAGTCCAATGATTGGTTTAACCATATTTTTTACTTTTTAGTCAGTTTTAAGGCACCATTTGGTGGGTCCAATAATGATATTTCTTTTTGGAAAATGATTTAACTTTTTTAAATTAGATGTGTGCAACCTAAATATTGGACAGTGTCCAAAGCAATGAAAATGTATTGCTAGATTTTTATATTATAAATGACCATTTAGAACTAGAATTTAGCTTGCCAAACTGTTAGTATTAATATTTATTTACAGATATAATAATAATAAAAATAATAATATATGTTTAATAAATCTGTGACCATAAAGATCTTGGCATTTGTTATTATTTATTAGTGTATTTATGAGTAATTTATGAATTGCACTCAAAATAAAAATCTGTTTACATAACGTGTGTGTGTGTGTGTGTACTGTGTATATTAGGCTACTTATGTTTTAGAAATACTCACATGCATGTTTACATTTAAGAAAATTATGTTAAATTTATTATATATACATACACACACAAACACACACACACATATATATATATATATATATAAATTATTAATATAGATAATATAAATTATACTATTATATACATACACACACACACACAATACATATACACAGTATACTTCAAAACTTTTATTTTGGATACAATTTATCACAACTAATCATTTGACAGGACCATTACTTATAAATAATAATAATTATTAAGAGCATAATAAGTAATACTAAAAGTTTTATTGAAACTTGAGGAAGTCTGATGTCTGTTATGCAAGCATGTGTTTGTTACACAAACCAGTAAAGAGTGGTTTCAAACCTTGACACATCTGTGTGAGGGTTCAGAGGTCGCTGTGAGGCTTGTTATAGATGTGCGCTGGAGATGAGAAGGGACCTTGGCGTCTAGGTCAGATGAATCATTGACTTTTTGTACAGGCATGTCCTTTTGATAATAGCCTGTAAAAATAAGAACAAATTGATACGTATATGTTGCCAAGCAAAAGAAAAAAAAATGCGTCATAACTTGGAAGCGTTGACAGCAAGAATAAAGCAACATACGGCACCACAGTCAACATCTCAGAAACAATTAAGCTTATATTGCACCGAGCCACAAAAATAGACGCTTCATATGGTTGACTAATTGAGAATGAAGAATTGCATGTACACGCGTGTGTCTGTGATAAACATGTACCAAAACTCATCTTGATGGAATGGCACGGATCACAAATTACACTAATTAATTCTGAAAAGACCACCGGTGTAGCTCGCCTTCAATCAAAGGACGCAAACCTGAAATGAAAAACATCTCAACTCGAGCGGCTCAACAGCCCATCCTGATGAAGTGGAGTTTCTTTCAATGGAGCTGAACATCTGGGAAAGATGCTCCATCGAGGGTCTTGATCTTTTATAGATCTTCTGGCCCTCACAGCACTATAGAGTCTGGAGTCTCGACCTCTCATAAACAACATCTGCTGGATCCACATCGCTTTAATCTCCGATGAATCTAATCATAAATCAGGACAATAGGTGTAAAAAAGCATTTTTGGTTCAGGAAATGTTCCTCTTTTGATAAGATTGTTATTATACATCGGTGGGTTTGGAGGATGGTGATATCTCATGCTTTCAAAGTTATCTTGCTGTGACCTTTAAAGTCTGCTTGTGTTAGCTTGAGTGAAATGAGATTTTTTACTGGATCAATTACACATGCACATTCATTTCCCTCTGTACACAATTTTGAAAAGAGTACCAATTTAAAGAAATAGTATACTTTACAATAACAATCTCATTGCTTGTCCTTACGTAACATTTATAGCAGATGTTATTAAAACATACTTCTGTTATTTTGGATGACATGCTATCTGCAATTTATCTGAGTGTTCGTAACCTATTTAAGTAGAAGTATATAATTTCAAATACATACTGGAATGAGGTTGACATGTACAGATGAATGCAATCAAGCATTCATGGGAAAACAAAATAAATACTACATTAGTTAACATGAACTAAGCATAAACTATACATCATTTATTATTATTATTATTAATTAATTAATGTTAGTTTCAGCATTTACTGATGCATTATTCAATTCACAAGCTGTGTTTGTTAACATTAGTTAAACGCACTATGAATTAACAATTAATTAATGTATTTTTATTAACTAACATGAATAAAGATTATTAAATAGTGTAATAAATGTACTCTTCATTGTTTGTTCATGTTAGGTAATACATTAACTAATGCCAATAAATGACACATTGTAAAGTGTTACCATATTATTCAATGTCTTTTCTATTGAAACATGAACGCCATGCATTTAAATATTTTTGTTATGATAAAGTTGCAATTTAGCACATTTAAAATACATTAATGTAATACTGAATGACATATTACAGTTAAAATGATAGTCAAGTACATCATGTGCTTTAATATGTTAAGTGTACTTACAAAATATTTCACACTGGGCAGCTATTAATCGTGTTTAATTGCATCCAAAACAAATGTGCGTGCTACTATCTGTATTTATTATGTATATATAAATACAAACATGCAGTACACATACAAAATATATATATATATATAAATAATTTATATATACAGTACTGTGCAAAATCTTAGGCCACTAGTATTTCCACCAACATAAAAAAAACAAACAAAAAAAGGTTTTAAGTGGGTTATTTCTATCATTTGCAGTAGCAAAATATCAGTTACATTATTTTTGTCATTAATTGTAATAATGCAGTGAGATTATTGTCTGACAACAGCCAGTGCTCTACACAGAGATCT
>JAUCMS010000055.1:10641734-10654754 GCA_032357445.1 Enteromius radiatus
ACGTACAATTTTTGCATGGAAAAAAACTATAAATTACTGCATTTTTTAATGCTCCCTACTCCCTTCTCATTGAAACGCTTAACACTGAATCTCAGAGCTCACAGTAGGTCTGTTTTGAAAGGTTTATAATGTATAGTAGCATTAAAAAAAATCATTGTAATTTTTTATAAATGTGGAGCCCTACTTCTGCGCTCTTTTTCTTTACACTGTACCTCAATCCGTTCTCTTTGCAACCACCAAATTCATCCAAAATCATCCCTAATATATTACATTTTGCCTTTTGTGATAGAATCTGTTGATAAAGTCTTCTCAGAGATCATTAGTTCTGCTACAAAGTGAAAAAATATGAAAAAATGTCTTTCTTCCTGAGCTGATGGCCATTCAATCCAAATATTGATGATGCATAACTACATGTTTTGTTTGTTGTCTGCACTATTTCATCAAATTGTGGCAGAACACTCTGTAAGTGGCAAATTGAAACAGCAAGTTGTCTATAATGTCTATACTTAATGTAATTATGAGCCTAAAAAAGCAGCACAGCAGCAGCTCATTAATGCTGAATAAAGCATTACTTCAGCCTTGTTTAGAGTATAGATCTGAATAAATTAAAAGGAAAGGTTGCTTAGGAAGAAAGGAAAAGTTGTACGAAGATATCCTTACCAGAGCAAAGCCCTTACAGTTGCTGCAGAGAGTAAAGGCCTTCTGGGACTTCTGTGTCTAGGTCAATGCCGGGCAAATTGATCCCATAGAAAGTCTGCAGATTAAAAACAAAAAACAGCTTTACCCAGATTCACGCTTCACTCTCAGGCTTGAAAGAATCCAATTCTGTGATCAACTAGCCTCCCGCATCGCATGTGAATTAATTAAGGAATTGGCACAGTTAAAAAAAGCAGACTTAATGACAGCATGATAATTCTTCCCTATATATGAATATAACATCAAAAATAAAATGATTGACAATTTCTGTATTGCAGTCATTTTTAAGTAGTGAGCTGTGATGAATGAATGAATGAATTAAAAAAAGAGGATAGCAGATCTGTTGAATTGTGTAAACATTTTGTAGAAAATCTTTGTATTTTCTTGCACAATATACTCCAATAATCGTTTATTTATGACTTTAAAAGTCATTTTTTTTATGTACACTGATTATAACTTGAAAAATACTTACCTAATTGCAGTCTTTCTCACATAGCGGGTTGTAAACAAATAAACAAATAAATAAATTTGAATGAGTCAATAAATAAGATTGGATGAATGAACACAGATGTGTTCTTATAGGGTCGTAGGCAGCAAAATTCTAATAATTAAATGCTACTACTACTGAAAAAGAAATTGTGGTAGAAACAAATTCCACTTTTTTGAAATTCAGAATTTTTGGAAAATTGTTTGCAAATTTTACAAATAGTTACAAAGAAACAACAAGTAAGCCACTGAATAAAATGTAATCCTTTGAAGCAAAATAACTTAAAGGTCCCCTGAACTGCCTTGAAACATGCAGCGTTATTCTATTTGGTGACACAATTTCAACTGAAACACGAAGACAGGGTGGGATATATCGAGCAGCCCCTCCACCTTTTATAATTTGCCAATATTGTTTTGTTTACATCTGCTCTGGCCAGAGCCGCTGAGCTTGGTAAAGCCGCATTTGACAGCCATTACCCCCTATATTCAATATGAAACTCTTACTAAAATAAAACAGTGATCATAATCATGCTGAGGCTGTGTAGTTTCAGAAGTATTTAGTATATATTTGGCTCTTTGCGATCGCATCTCTGGACCGGAGACCAAGTTCAGTCAAACTGTGAGTGCTGCCGCGATTCATATGACACAATGCCAAACCAGACCTCGTTTGCTCCAATCGAAAGCCTGAATCGGTCCCTATTGCCTACATTGTGCACTACGTGCCATTCACCATACAGAAAATACTGTGAACAAGTGACCGATCTCAGCCGCAGCTTTAGAGTCTATTCATAGCGTAGATTCTAGAGAGCATTTGATTGGTCAGAAGATTTGATGTTGTGCCGTTTTGGTGGAAGTTTTGGACACTTATATCTTCTAAATGCGAATGTAATAGTGTAAAAATGACGCTTTATTAATTGAAACTCTATGAAATTGTGTGAAAAGGAATAAAAGGTGTCAGAGTTTTACTGCCTCTAGTGTTCATTTCATTTGGAAACAGCAGTGATATGTACTTATTGGTACGTATTTCGTGTCTCGTGAAAAAGTGCACCAAGGTACGTTTATCCCATGACACAAGGTAGGTGAGTTCTCTTGAAAGGGAACATCTTGGGTTATGCATGTAACAATGGTTCTCCGACAGTGCTCACTACAGGATGCAGTGCGAGCTCCCTTAAAGGGATAGTTTACCCACAAATGAAAATGTGATGTTTATTTGCTTACCCACATGCACAGACAATTCCAAATTACACCCTGTGGCTCGTGACGATACATTGATGTCTTAAGACACGAAACGATCCGTTTTTGTGATAAACTGAACAGTATTTATATCATTTTTTACCTCTGATAGACAACTATGTCCAAACCGTCTCGGGCTCAGCATGAGGCGCGTTCCCTGTGTACGCACTTTGGCGTAGGAAGGATACGCAAACGCCGGAAGTGATCTGTTGCGTGTATACGAGTGTCGTAACAGATCATTTCCGGCGTTTGCGTATCCTACGCACAGGGAACGCGCCTCATGCTGAGCACGAGCCCGAGACGGTTTGGGGAAAATATATTCTAAGTAGATTTTATACTCAACACTGTAGTAAATAAAAGCTATTAATGCTCAGAACACTGTTTGAATTCTTTACAAACCATTTTTGTTGTCATTTTTAGTGCTTTATTGATGTTCCTCCCACAGGTGTAAGTTGTCTGTCGCCCGTCTCTCTTCACAGTGCAAATATTGATCATCATCAACCCGTGGTCAATTTTCTCCATTTTATTCTCGTACTCCAGCCAGTTGTGCTGTGTTTGTCAAAGGGAAGGATGCGATCCACCAAGCTGTTCACTGTGGTGCCAAAAATATTTAACGGCCTGTTTATTTTGGTTATCAATGCTTTTTTCCTCCCCATATCTCATGAGTCTTAAATAGCAACTGAGAGGCAGTAATTAGCGAGAAAAAGCTCTAAGGAGAGATAATTGAGTTTAGTAGACATAGTTACAAGGAAGTAGTTTAGTTGCAGGAATCTTGTGGCTGTCAGAGAGCCAATTAACGGCATCCGACTGGATCCGAAACATCCTTTGTAGAAATTGCTGCAAAGTCAGTGCGTAAATGAGCTGCATTTATGTTTTGGAAATACATTGAGGAAGGCATAGTGGATGTGAAAGGTTATTCTGATGGAAGTGTAAGAAATTATTTGGACAGTAAAGGCTTTTTAAAATGCCGTGTGCAACACTTACTCCTTTTCTTCTAGTGTAAGGAAAGTTGGACAGTCTTGAGCTGCTTACATAATAAAATAGGCTTTAAGATTCTAGGAAGGCTTTACAGCATGGCAATAAATAACACATTTTGTGTTGCCCTAGAAAAAAAAAATGGACGTTTGCTATATTTGGAACACCGGTACACCTGCTCAGATTGAGATTCATAAATTATACCAACTTGCCAGCTTGGCATTTTTATATGCTGGACTCACCTGGAAATGTCTAGACTCACCTGAATACATATATGACACACATTTTTTGTGTATTTTACTTGGTTATTTTAAGCAAATTAATCATACTGCTGTTATTATTTGCAGCCCTTGTATCATTTAAGGCTTACTTTTTTAGCATAGAACATAAAAATATATATATATTACAGAATGTCCATGCTGCTCTTTTACAAACAAAGTTTGTGAAACACACAACTTGTAGTAAAAATATAGATAAAGTGCCATTAGACATAAAAATCATTGCTGTTTTATGTTATTTACATTACATCAAGTCTTCTGTTTCTGATATCTATAAGAAACCAATCAATAAAATCAGTACAATTAAAGAAAGAAAATATTTATGTATTATTTGTTGTTGTAAATTTAATTTAGCTTTTAAAATAGAGATATTCAACAGATTTTTAAAATAATAATTAGTAACAGCCCTACACTCTTAATAATAAAGGTTCTTTTAACATGCATGAAATATCCATTGTACAAAAGATTCTTTAAAGTGGGAAAAGGTTCTTTTAATTTAAAAAGTTCTGTCGTAAGAGTGTACTGTGCATTTCATATTGCAAGTTTCATCCCAACAAACATAAATGTCCAAACACCCAAGAACCCTCCACATTTCAAAAACATTCCTTTATTATAAATAAATTATTTGTATAAAAAATTGAATTGGCATGCTTCAACCATGGCATTTGCACACTCACAACCCGAGGTTATAGACCAGAGTAGCCAATACAAGAGACAAATGCATTTTCCAATGCAGGTCTGACACTGTGGGACAAGAATGAAAAATTTGCACAACCACAAAATACTTACAATTAGAATAACATGTAACATGGTCGACTCCAATATTTGTTCTGTTTCTTTAAACTATTATTTTAGTTTCTAGTATTTTTTTCTCTCATCCTTTTCCAGTGTCCCATTTTATCGGCTGCCCACGTAAATGGCAGCTTTGTCTCCTTTTTTTTTTTTTTGGATGGCTGCCTAGGCTTTCTTATAAAATATCCAGGAAAAAAAAAAAGTCCAAGAGTCCATCCTCTTGTCCACAAACAACACTGATGTCTCATGCTTGGATTTCAGTCATTGGATCCTGTTTTGTCGGAGCCAGCCAGATCCATGCCAAACCATTTTCAGGATGTGCACTCATATGGCATGATTGGTGTAGCTGACGTATGTTGTTTTTGTGGACGGTGCTGAAAAAAACAATATAGCCGGTTAAAGAAAACAGCAGTATAACGAAATGAAAAACAACATGGAATTGTGGTATACTGAGTTAATTCTGTTCATCAGAATGAAATTTCCACTTCATTTCATGGATTGAAAATTATTTTTCACTTGCTTTCATTTAAAAGTGGGACGGAACAATTGAGAAAGTAATAACATTCTTTTGTCACATCTTTATCTTGTGGCTTTATGCAGAAAATGTCAGGGCTGTGATGTCATTCTCAAGAAATCATTGTAAAAAAGGATCCACGGCAATGAAATAAAATAAGAACGAACACTTATTTCATACATTACAGTATTCACTTAATTTTTGCAAACAGAAAATATTCACCTTTCTTTCTGCCATCATTCACCCTAAATAACACTTTATTTTAGGGTATATTAACTCCAGTAGTTGCTTATTAGCATGTGCATTACTACAATATTCTACATTCCTAATCCAGTGCCTAAATTAAACAGCTACCATACCTTCCTAGCTATTTCTAAGCAGTAAATTAGGAGATGTTTTTTTGAGGGAAAAGTTAATAGTGAATAAGTGTTTTTTTTCTTCAAAAGGTGAGTTTTTGAAGAATATCTCAGCACCTCTTGAGAATATATATATATATATTTTTTTTTGATACATTGTTTAGACCAGTTCATAAACCTGGTCTCACTAAATCAGTTATTACTCATTTTTCATGGTGCATTCAGAGCACAATGTTAAACATTTCACCTTTGTATTTCACACAAAAAATAATTTTGAATGTTGATTTTGATTCTGATTCAGTAAAATATTTATTTTTGGGTGAAATACTGTATTACTAAACTATGTCAATAAGTGATAGTTCACCTAAAAATGTAAATTCTGTCATCATTTTATTGACACTGAAGTTGTTCCAAACCAAACAGTTTATGGTAGCCCTTGACTTCCATGGTATTTTTTATCCATACTATGTATCATCAACTGTTTGGTCACACATTCGTCAAAATAACTTTTGTGTTCAGCAAAAAAAAGAAAAGAAATTCAAACATCAATTTCAGGGTAAATGAATGATGACAGAATCATCCCTTTAAGTTTCAGTCACAATTACCGTTGTTCTGTGAATTTTTACAGGCAAATTTAATAGAAATAAAACTTCTCTCTACTATATCATCAACCAACAATGCTCCTTTTGTGCTTGCAAAAATTCACTAATGCAACTTTAACCTTTCTAGAATTGTCCTAGTAATCGGTCCACAATGCTACAGTACTTATGACCAATACCTGTACAGAACTGACTCACAGTACTCATATTAGCATATTTAATGCTGCTTAAACCGGCAAGGTAATGCAGCATTTACAGTACACAAATTAAACTGTGTATATTAAACTTAGAAACACCAAAACGTGTTTGTCCTCCAAAAGGCATTCTGCTTATTCATTACATGCCACATTTGATTCTCATTACAAACTGGCCCAGTGTTGGAGCCCTTTAGCAGAAGGGTCACGGCACATTAGTGAGAGTCTGCACATTTGCATTAACTTTTACACAGTGTTCTGGACCTGCGCATGCTGCCCTTGCTCTGGTTAATGATCGGATCCCTCATGTAAAAGGTAACACCACACTGGCTGCTGAAATACAATCTGCTGCCATGAGCTTGCAGCCAGTAATTCAGATTCCCCCAGACATCATTTTACATGAAATGTGAATCAAACCTACTGTAAATGTTTCATCTAGCGTTAGACAATGCAGACGGCATAACTAATGAATTAGCAATGATACTCTAGTGGATGCATCCTTATCTGCTCCATTTCCTCATATATATAAAGTAATGACATATTTTAGAGCTTGAATACAATCGTGTACACATTATTTTTTGCATATTTCTGTGATTAAAAAAAACATTTTAAAATAAGTATTATTTATTAGGTTTTTAATAGGTATTATTCATTATATTATAGGTATTATTTTAAATTTTTAAATGTATAATATTTAGGAATTTTATGTTTTTAGGGAAGTGCACCATTAGTGAATTAGTAAGATGTAGTAAGATTTGAAAAAAAAAAAAAAAAATAATTTAAATAAAAAAAAAAAACGAGTGGAAAAATTTGAAGAAAAAAATCCTTATCCAGTTAATCATGAATGATGAATGTAATGTAAATTCAAAAAGTGGCAACCTTGAAGAACATTTGGCTCTGAAAGCGTCTGGAATCCTGAAGTATAATTTACATGAACTAGTAGTGGTGGATCTTCCAGGATCTTGTGGGCAATAGAGCGCCTGGAGGTGGAGAACCATAATAAAACACTACACTAAGCCAAAGGTTTCTTTTCAAGAATTTCTGCCTTTTGATGAGGCTTTTTGTTTTATGCCCACTGAAAAATCTCAAAATTAATTTTAATAGAAACATTTAAATACATGAACTGCATTTTTAAATAAATTAAGCATCATTGACCCACGTGCCACACTGACATGAACAAACTGTGAGAAGACGTCTGTACTCACTACTATTGTCCACGCTCTCACAGAGCTCGGTTTTCACCTCTCCATTGGGCCGTTCGCTGGCCAGCTGGGTGAGCTTGTTTGTCATGGTGGCAGCGGTGACGATGGCCTTGAAGCTGCGCTTGCGTTTGGGCACGTTCTGTTCTGGGTGCAGGATAATGATGTAGACTTTGGGCATGTAGAGCATCCCCAGAGACACGGACGCACTCAGGCTCAGAGAGACGGTCAGTGTGGCCGTTTGAATGTACATCTGGAGAGAAAAGTAGAAGGCGATATTAGTTTATGGGTGACAAAACAGCGTCGCCTAATAGGCAACAAAAGGTCTAATATAACATGCGCACAAAAAAGAAAATAAATCTTGCTTATAAATGTCCCTGAGCTGCAGGTTTTCGAAATAACTTTCTTCACCTCTGATGTGACTTTTTTCTTTTACTCATGTAACCAAGGCCGAAGCAACTAGATTTTTACATTCCTCTGAAGTGGTGCTTGTCCACATTTATCACTACTGCAAAATTATATGTTTTATTTGGTCATTGCAACATGGCTGCTTTTGGAGGATAATGCTACATGGTTAATTTTAGTCAAAAGAGCAAATCTTCAGGTCCTGGGGCTGGATTTATAAAAAATGTAAAAACTATTTTTCAGTGTAAACGGACCAAAACAGAGACTTTTGAAGACAATTGTGTGGGTGCCCACATTTGCTCTGTGTATCCTTGATGACCATGTAAACAATAACATCATGCTCGTTGTTGTACCCATAGATATTTGTTGGTAGATGCCTCATGGTCATGGTAACAGCGTTTTAGCTTGTGTAGTGTAAATGGAGATCGTTTTCATCAAATGCTAATTCATTCATTGCGACTAGGTGCAGCTTTTGGAGCGTTAAAATCGCTGTTTCCCTGGTAACGGCTGTAAACAAAGCAGCATTGCACTCGAAAACACCGATTTTATTATGAAATGGAAATTAAATCAACCACTTGGGCCCAATCACTGCAGATTAGTGTCACACAAAGGAGGGGTTTGGAGAAATTTATCATTGAACGAATTGCTTGGGTGTCGTTGAGCAAATTAAGGTAAAAATAAATGCATATTCTAAAACAATGAAAGTGTACCCTTGCATACTGGTTTTAGAGGGATTTTGGCCACATTTCCAACCTGCCAGGCTGGTCTTAGATGGTTTAGGCTGGGAGACCAGCTAAAACCAACCTGGCCAGGCTGAGAGACCAGCTAAAACCAGATACATCCAGTCTAAACCAAGCAGGGTTGAGTCGTGCACCAAATTTGGAATAAGGATTCTATGCTAATTTAAGCTATAATTAGATAACAAGTGATGAGTTCTTACTAATATTATTATTACAGTGGATTATTAAGTTTGAATGGGCCTCAAGATCAGGTCTGACTCTATTTTGGTGCACTCCAGTCATATCTGATTTCGATAACGCTAACGTTTGCAGATTCACAAAACTTGAACCTGGGATGCAACCACACACCCCGAGCAAGACAATTTAAAACGTCGATTCATCCTTGCCCACATCTGAGAGTTTGATGAATGGCTAACCTCACTAACAAATATATTACTGCTTTCCTTACCTTGGGTGCGAGTGATCAGTAAGCTAACAAGCAGTAAATGATAACATATGCCTGCTGTGGGGGAAGCAGATGATAAAGCTCTTCGTGTATATATTAAGAGAAATGGGGTGCTGAGAATGAATGAGCCCAGGTTTTTAGGTCAGGAGAGGAGAATCTAGAGCACCACAGGAGGGTGTCACTCCGTACTACTGCTTAGATGAGACTGAAATCAAATCAACTGTATTGCTTAGTACTGACGTGGGCAAAGAGGTAAACACATCAGCAGAGGATTTCATGTACTGTGTCTCCAAAACAACAGAGCGCTGCCATCCTGTCAAGCAGATTTGACTGTGCACAATTCTCACTGAATCTCCCTTTGAATTGTAATTTAATTCAAGTCTGACCTTGTGACCCTGCTACCACTCTTTTGTGCAAGTCTCCATATTGCCAGACAGTAGAAAGGACTGACACTTGCTGAAAAAAAGAAAATGGAGAATGTACTGAAGCAGAAGAAGTACTGCATTTTAAATAAAACAAGCAAAGGGCTTTTATGGCATTTAACGTTTATTTGAGAATGGTTATGTATTTTAGCAGGACCCTAGACTATCTAAATTGGCTGAAAACACCACATAGGCCAGCTTTGGTAAGCTGTGAGACCATCAAAAGCCAGCGATGTAGCTCAGGTTGGCCTTTTCAGTTCTGTCATCAATGTACAAAATGTATTCTGATTTAAGCTAAAGAAGCTGATTGTTTGGGAAACAGCTGCCTGGTGATCTTCTAAATGGCTGCTGAATGACTTGCTTTCAAAAAGACTTTCATATTTTTTCATGTCATGTCAAATGTCATATATCTATGGAGCCCCTACGGGGACGTGGTGATGGGAAGAATAGGAGACTGGAGGAAAAATTATATTTCAATGTTTTTGAGTTCACTTGCAAAAGTATTGCATTCCACTAAGAAACATTGTTTCTTCGTAAAGGCATTGAAATAAAGTTTTTCCTTTGAGCTCATATTATTTTCTCTATAAAAGGTTTCTCAGAGGGAACCAATCATGTTATAAGAGAACCCAGAGGTATGGTGGAACGCATACGTTTGTCAACAGAACATCTCAGGTTACGCATGTTACCATGGTTCACTGAAAAAGGGAATAAGACATTGTGTCTTATGAGGAATGAGATGTTCTCTTTTGCAAAATATAGAGACGCAATGCAAGTTCCCATTCGAAGGGAACCCAACGTTTCTTGGAGCAATAGAAAGAACCCTAAAGATCTCTGTGGAAACGCAAAAGTTTTGTGAGAGAGAACTCAAAAGCACTGAAATGTAATTTTCCTTCCATCTCATTATTTTCTCATTACTATGTCCCTTTAGGGGCTCCATATACTGTATATCACATCATACAGCGTGACAAAAACAAATTCTTGAAGGTGAAAAATGGTTCAATTAAACATTTCCCTTCCTTTTTGTTTCAGTTAGCCGTTAGCAAGCAAACAGTGACTATTATCTTAGCATATATTGCTAACTGCTTAAAAAAAATCCATGATTAGTTTACTCTCTGAAGCCCAAACAATACTTCAGTTCTTGACGCAAATGCTTAACGCTAAAGCCGATCACATAGCCTTATAATACCTGTAAAAATGTTGCATTTATCTTTCAACTCCCTCACATCTCTTTTCAATGTAGACAGCTGTTGTTCTTGCTGTCTCCAGTAGTTTTTTGACTGTCAGTCAATAAGCAGTGTTGCCAACTTGGGCTTGACTCTACCCTTACCTAAAAATCAACCAGGGTTTTACTATAGCAAAGTAACCATGATTGAGTTTGGTTAGGGTTAAAAAAAAAAAAACATCCTGTTTCTTATGTCTCACCTCCATCTCTAGACTACTAGTTTGTACTTTTGAACTCGTGAAATGAGTTTGCACTACACTAGGATGAAACGATTTTATCAAGCATTCCTCATTTGTATGTCAATGCTGTGGATAAGAGCGCCTGCCAAATGAATAAATGTAAATGCAGGCTATTTCAGCTTACACCCGTTGATAACAGGTGCGTAAAATCAAGCACAAAGCAATGCAGAAAAACATTAAAACCGAATGAATGCTGCATAATTTAATATATCTGCAGCAAAATTAGGCCATATACATCAGGAATACAGTGCATACCCCTATCGTGTCTATCCTGAAAAGCACTTGAGTGTGTTTTTATATTTTTATGTGCCTATTGTAATTCACAGCGTCAGTCAGCAGCACCAAAACAGCAGGGGGTAAAAAAAGAGTACACACTCTGAAAAAGCCATACGAAGAAGTAAACTCCATTTAACTAAAGATCTTTGGGGAGCTTAAGTGGTTTAAAAATCAATGCCACAGCATGTGAGCGGTGAACGAATAAACACAACCAACTATATATAAACTGGAACTCATTCAAAATGTCCGTAAAACTGCAGATGACTCATCTAACTCTAATTACCCCGGCAGGCATCCTTTTCTCATCTTTTCATCTGTTCCCCTCTATTCAACTGCACTGCAATGCAAAGTGAGGGTACTGACAGAAAAAACCAATTGGTATAGTTCCTTCTCTCACTCCAGGACGTTTAATACAAGCAATCCCAATGCTAATGCACAATCGGCTCCCTTCACTGAAAGAAACAGGACCGTTAATGCAGAAAATGAGCAGAAACGAGGAGGCGCAAGGTTCAAATTACACGCCATGCAGCTGTAAAGAAACTTTTTTTAACGTTTTAATGAGCACAGAGTGAGGAGATGTGAATAAGAGAGACATGCCTCAATAAAATACTCATATCTGTGTCCTCATATTGCGGTTGCTCATTGCAATAATCTTTTTAACATCAGTGAGGGCGAAAGAAATAAGCCCGGGAGAGATAAGGGAAACGGGAAATACGCTCTGCGTATTTGGACTCTTTTGTCATGCGGAGGAATGAAAAAAAAAAAAGGGAAACAATTTCCTCTTTTACGTAACTTTTAATTTAATACCACCCCGAGGGCCAGCTGTTTACCACGACGTTTGTTTTCATAGTGTTTGTTTCTCAAAATGAATGCTAGAGTGCTTTTATGTTAAATTCTGCAGTTCCGCTAATCCCTCGTGTATGTGAAGCCACATCGCTGAGTAAAAATAGCCTATCATAACTCACTTATGCTAATCTGACTGAGATATGCTATCTAGCAGATGATAATTAAACAGTGGAAAAGCTGAGAGGAAGATTTTGACATTTTGTACTATAGGCTAAAAAGCTTGAAAATCTAAAACATTATGTAAAATCAGGCTAAATGGCAAGGCAGCTCAATGAAAAACCTGTGTAATTAAACAAGTACGATGGGGAACTCCTTACATTTGATGTTAATAAACTTGTGAGAAACCTGACTTGTGAAGTTGCACTACAGCACCTCATATGGCTAATCTTAGTTTACGATGCTTATACTTGGATTATGAACTGTCTTTGGACACATTACCAAAACACAACATGCGAACATGTAAACTTGTGGGAGATCTGATGTAAGATTTTTGCACATTAGCAAAATTTCATTGCCAAAAAGGTCTATTGTGGATTGTTAATGGTGTAGCGATGTATAAAGCACAGTTCAGTTACTTTCAAACCAAATAGTTTTCTGTTGGTCAACTTGAACAACAAATACATTTTTCTTGATCGGGTGAATCACAATTAAAATTACCTGCATTTCTCTGGCCAAAAAACTACTGAACAACAACTGCACATTAAGAGTGTGGTGTTTTAATGAAAGCTCTATGCTTAACTGTGTTATTCCTAAGAGGATGCTATAACCTTCACAACAATTTCTAAACACTAAAAACTTTAAAGCAGTTTGACCGTTCATCTTAGGGATGCACCGAATGTTCGGCAACCAAAATTAACCGAATAAGTAAAAAGGCAGAATAAATTTTGCTGAACAATGAACGCGATCAAATAGTAGCCCGCGTAGAGTGAGAGGCGCGCGCTTTATGCAGCAAACATGTCAGCAGTGTGGAAGCACTTTAAAGTGTCAGAGAAAGAGGCAAAAACGGCTGTTTGCAGACACTGTTCTGGGGGTGCATCTGCAAAAACGTACAGCACTTCAAGTTTAATTTATCACTTAAAATCAAGACACCCCAAACATCATGC
>JAUCMS010000055.1:10723684-10752529 GCA_032357445.1 Enteromius radiatus
CAGAAGCACAGCGCCACCTTGTGTACAGAGGTATTTCTGTAAGCGTCATGCGAGATTCGCCAGTGAAAATCGCATGGGTACCCTGGCGAAAAACGTCTCGAAAAACGCTAATGCGCGTGCGATATTCGTCCCGGTGTGTACAGGCCTTTACACATACTATATTAGTTGCTTATTAGCATGCATATTACTAGAATATAGCCAATTATTAATGCCTTACTCTACATTCCTAATCCTACCCAATACATAAACTTAACAACTACCTTACTAACTATATTAATAAGCAGCAAATTAAGAATTTATTGAAGGAAAAGTCACTTTCAAAAGTGTTACCAAAAAGTCATACAGGTTTGGAATGACGATGACTGATTAAAATTTGTGGCTAAATTATACCAGGACCCGTTGTAAAGATTTCAGATTTCAGGGTCGATGATGACAGGACTGTCCTCGGACAATGCCGAATTCCTTTAAAACGTTACGTCATTAAATGAAAAATAGAATGCCCAGCGATTCTGAATTCTCTCAAATAAATTTCGCATTCATAAACAGGAACTTCTCCATTCAATTCTCACAAAAAGAACAAAAACAGACTCGCATCTATCCAAAGGATGACTAGGACTCCTAATACTCTGCTGTTTTGGACAAAACATGCCTGCTAAATGTCTAGTCGCAAATATTTGAAGGTTTTCCCAAAAGGAACTCAAACCACGCAACACTGTTTTCTAATAAACAAGCGCTAAACTAGTCTGTCTGGATACAGTACAACACATAAACAGCAGGAGAAAGTCACACACACACACACAGCTTTAGTTTCTCCAATCATGTAACAAGATCACTCAGACTGATGAGACATCTCAGAGAGACAGATTGTACCGTTTTAAATAACTCATAACGGCAAACCAAACATGAATGGGCGCGTGGTTGTTCCCAAAGGAAAAACGAGTGTTTGTTTTCCCTTTCCATAAAACTGCTATTTTATCTGGAGCAGGAAATTGTATATTGCCGTCATTTTTCATGATTATTGTTGCTTATGCACCATTTACATAGAGATTGCATTGCCGTGCTATTGAGAACGGCCTCCTAAATGCTACGGTAATGATGTAGTGGGGTTTCAAATGATGGAGAGGGTCACTTTGCCACGCTGCGAGGCTCCACTGCATGCCAATCAGGCAGATAGACAAAAATTAATAGCATCTGGTTACTGCATGTTTATTCAAGAGAATAATTAACTGCCAGTTATTACTGTTCTAGAGACAGTTTGGTTTCTAACTCGTGATAAGGGGCACATTTCAAATGCAAGAAAGTGTAGATCGTGTCAAAAGGCTGATTTGCATTGAATCCATTATGAATTTTCCACAATGACGCTGAGTTGACTTTTATGTTTGGCCTTTGAGGGGGAAAACAACACAAGCATTTTTTAACACAAGTACAAATGTTCTTTTTTGTGTAATTAGTTGCTCTGAAGGATAAAGTAGTGTCGAACTGCGTCTGCACAATACTTCATTATTTATCACCACCGTATTTGACGTTATTTTTTGATATGAAGTACAAAGGCTGTGCAAACACTCAGCAGTTAAACAATGAACTTTCAACAAAGCTAGTGAGGAAAATACAGCCAGCAGTTGCATGATTTCAATGCAATTTCAGTCACAATCAACAACAGGGTGCTATACACAACTGTTCTGATGCAGATGCAAATACTATTCACTTATATTCCAATATATTATATTGCATTTTATATATTTTCATGTATAAAGACAAATGAAAATCAATAGGATCCAGTCCAGAGTTATTTTAGTATTATTTATAGTATTTATTAATATTTTACATTTAAATGTTACATTTTAAATTAATCCTAAGATTAGTTTATATTAATATTTTTGCATGCTCTTGACATTTTTTCAATGATATTTTTATTTTAGTTACTTAACTTTGGTACCCCAATATAATAAATGTTTTCCTGACAATTAACAGAAATTACATTTTAAAAAATCTGAATTTATTTCTGATATTGTTCAATTATTCTTTTTTTTTTTAATTTTATTGTCTCCAGTTTGAAAACCCCTAAATATTATAACATTTAATGTCGTAATCATTTTATGTTTATAATTTTATATGCCTCTCTATTTACAAACCCGTGCAGAATCTCAAAATAAAATATATGAAAAAATACAATAAAATAGATCTGAAATGACAAGCCTCCTCATGCATGTCTGAAATAGTGCTGTCAAATGATTAATTGTGATTAATAGCATCCAAAATAAACATTGTGTGTGTGCACTGTGTATTTTATTATGTCTAATTAAATACACACAAAATATGTAACTGTCACAACTGTCAATACTGAGGGTTAGGCATGGATCAAAGTCGAGGTACACAAGCAAAAAGGCAGGGAGCTAACATAAAGGAGATAAAGAGAATACACAGATCAAACACGGAGGGGCAAACATGGGAAAAAAAAACGCTCGGGATTGGAAAACAGATGTAATCACAAAACTTCGCAAAGGGTAATAGTCTGAATGTGGCTTTTATAGTGTGAGAGGAATGAGTGTGTGGGTGTGGTGATGAATTGCAGGTGTGTGATTAGTCTATGAGTGAAGCATGATGGGAAATGGAGTCCGTGGGAGTAATCCTGTGTTGGCTGGAGACATGACAGTAACGTTTATAAATTAAATATATAAAAATAAAACAATTTTATAAATGTAAAAAATAAATATTAATATAAATGATATGCTGTATGTGTGCGTGTTTATATATACTTAATAAATATGCACAATACACACGCACATATTATGTAAATAAAAACTTTTATTTTGCAATTAATCGTTTGACAGTACTAGTATAAATTCATTAACAGAAATTTTTAAAACAAAAAATTATTTATTAGCATACACTCTATATAAAACTAATTAACTGATTTAAATTAGTAAAAATAATAATAATAATAACATTTATTTTATTACAGTAAATACAAGGGCTTTTATGTGTTTTTTTTCTTGCATGATCTTGTTAAAATCCTAATAAAGCACATAGACTACATTCAGACAGCTGAGCACACGCGGGCACACACACACACACACACAGGGGGATAAACACACTTGATGAGCCTGGAGGAACGATGTTAATCGCTCACATGTGTCTCTTCCTTTAATTGTATTTCCATAATTACAACATAATTAACGTGGCATGTCCGTGTCTACATGAGCAAGACACCCTGCAATAATAAATCAATCACGCAGCACGAGGTGACCATGATGTGGTTGGTTATGATGTTCTTCTGGGACGGCGCAGCGAGTCCATTACTGGACCTGTGCCTGTAATTATGTCTCTATATCAAGGCCCATTCTTTTTCCCTCTACTCTCTTTCTTTATTGATAAGCTTCTCTGTAATTGTGCTTTCCAGTGGACATGTGCTAACGGTAATGCTCTATATTATTGCAGGCTTGTGTGGGAGGGAAAATGGGAATGTGAGCCATTACTGTGCGACCTACGTGATGTAAAATGAAGTGAATTATGGGTTAACGGCAATAAGCAGAGAACTCCAAAGCGGTGTGAGTGTGAATACAGATTTTTAGTTCTGACATGGAACTGGGTTCTTTGAGGCCACAATCAAACACTTTTTGTATCTTCTTCAAGATTCCGACCTTCCTGTTTCCTTGACTATTCATTTCGCTGAATAATGAGTTGAGGTTTTCAGATGTGTCCTTACAATATAGCCTGATTTTTTTTTTTCATGTTACTTGACCTTTTTTCTGTTGAGACGGCGATTTCCCTTCCATCTCTGTCAAAGCATGTAATTCAGTCTCACTGATGTTTTGTGTACCGCAATGCTGGTCAGCAAACTCAGAAAGAGCTTTGTACTCTAAATCAGTTAGATGCAATATGTAATTTTCTTTTAAGATCTTTTTTTTTTTTTTATGTATTACAGCATACATATAACAGAAGGGAAAAACCTTGCTTATTAGCAAAGGATTTTGATGGACTACGTAGGCATTAGTTCAAATTCTTATTGTAACTCCCTACCCAGTCCAACCTATGGAAGCAGAATTGCGATTATAAAGTCAGAATTGTGAGACAAAGTCGCATTTGCAATAAAGTCAGAATTGTGAGTTATGAAGTCAGAATTGCGAGTTATGAGGTCAGAACTGCAATATAAAGTCATTAGTCATTATTGCAATATATGAAGTCAGAATAGCAAGTTATGAAGTCAGCACTGTGATGTAAAGTTAGAATTGTGAGATATGAAGTCAGAATTGTGAGATATAAAAAATATAAAAATTGCAACTTTTTATCTCACAATTCTGACTTTTTTCTCAGTTCAGTTGCAATAACTTATATATAAATATATATTTTTTTAATTTAGTGGCAAGCACGGGCTTCCATTTCATCCAGATCCTTTACTCTAACATACAGAAGCAGGTTATTTGTAAATGCCAAAATGTTGACATCGCATTTACATATTAATAGCAATTTGTTTAGCAACTTGGCTATCCCTGATTACTAACAACGTGATTTATGCTGCAACAGAGGTAATTTATGTATAGAAATCTGAAAGGTAAAGAAGCACAGCCTCTTGAAAGGAGTAGTTCATCCAAAATGAAAACGCTGTCATTATTTATTTGTCCAGCTTTATATTATGTAAACATTTTTAGAGATAATATGAAAGTGAGTAAATAATGACAGTCATTTTATTGGTTTTACATCAATATTTTCAACTCATAAACTCAATTTACTCCAGAAAACTTGTCTAACGTTAATCAGACTGATAGACAAAATAAACAACAAAATAATAAATGATATGAAACAAAACAGATAAAACAAAACACGAAACATAAAATAAAATAAAACAACAATACAAAAACAAAACAGCAACAAAATTATGTTTTATATAAATTTCGGGAGGAGCACAGACGAACAATTAACCAGCTGCCACCAATCTCCCTATTTCCTAATTACCCTATCAGAGCTCCATCCTTCCCTTTAAATACCGTCAACTTCCTCTCTCTAGCATATACATTTTTTTGCATCTCTCCGCCACCCCTTACGCCACGTCCGCCGGGAGACGGGTGTCGGGCCCCTGTCCAGAGGAGAACCGCCCCCCGCTAAGCCAGGTGTTTTTTTTCTCCCTAGTGGAGTTTTTGTTCCTTTGCCACCATCGCCTTCGGCTTGCTTAGTCGGATGCACCTGGCTCTTGATTTTTCAGTTATCACCATAACCTGTAGCCGACGGTACCCCAAGCTAGTTATCCCACCTTCTTCCCGGGGGGCACACGGTGACCAGGCCAGGCTCTGAGCATCACTCAACCCTCGCCTCATAGGGGTAAATCTCCCTGCCTTCCCCCCCGACAGTCCGATAAAACATGCTTATTATTAATATATACTTGTGAGGAAGTGGGAACTCGTGAAATAAAAAACATTGAACAACATGTATAAAAACTATAACAAACAAACACATTTTACATAAAATTCATTCAAATGTAAAACAAAAACAAATAACAAAACAATAAAAAAAGAAAAAGATATATATATACATATATATATATATATATATATATACATAATTATAAAGTAACAAAACAAAAACAAACCATTAAAAAAATTGCAATAAAAAAACAAACATTAAAATAAAAAAAACTTAAAATGAAATAAAACATAAAACAAAAACGTTAAATTATATGAAATAAACATTAAACAAAAAGTAAAATGAAATAAAATGAACTTCTGTCAAAGTGTCAAATCTATCCCTTGAACACAAAGCTATGTCGCACTTTTTGGTAAGAAATTGAATTCAGTCAGTCAATCAGTTGTGATCAGTGAAGCGAGACGCACATCAGAAGATAATCTGGACCTCGTACAGAACCACATCTCAGAGTGTTCACGGGAAGCTTACCGCTTTCTCGAGAGATCTGAACGAACGCCTCCACACCACTCTCCCCGTAATTCCCCTCAGACGCCAGTGTGGAGACATAGTTCCAGCCCATGGCCGTCACGATGTCCAGCATGGCCTGGGCCTGGTAGGAGTCGGGCGGCACAACCCGGGAGAAGAAGTCGTAGCGGGTGTTATCGCTCAGCTCCGGAGCTGTGGATGCATAGCTGATCTGAGGGATCTGTAAGTAAGAGGAGAGAAAGAACAAACCGTTACAGGAGAGATTTTAACCATCACATTTTCTAGTTCAGAGACCAAAATATAAGGAACAGTTCATCTGAAAATTCAAATCAGCTGATAACTTATACACCCTCAGGCCATATAAGATGTAGATAAGTTGGTTTCTTCAATAGATTTGGAGAAATTTGTCATTACGTCATTTGATCACCAATAGATCCTGAATGGGTGCCGTCAGAACAGAAACAGTTGACACGACTCAAGTCCATCAATTACACCTTTATAGCCCAGTTTCATAGACGTTCATTGTTTGGTGTGGATTATTGTGATGTTTTTAATCAGCTGTTTGGACTCTCGTTCTGATGGCACCCATTCACTCCAGAGCATCCACTCTGATGTAACGTCAAATTTGAAGAAACAAACTCATCTACATTTGGCCTCATGGTGAGTACATTTTCAGCAAGTGTTAATTTCTAAGTAAACTATTTCTTTGAAAGCCAAAAAAAAAAAAAGTTATAGCCCCAAAAGAAGCAAATATTGACTCTTTCGCGAGAGTTAATCATTAAATTCTGCCTGAAGCAAAGAAGAAAATGCAGAACCAATTAAAGCAAGCAAAGGTGGAGCGATACATACGCCACCTCCAAAACCGCTTTAGCCCAGAGCTATTGATGTGAACGACTACCGACCTGTGAGGTGACGCTAAAGGTGAAACATGACCAGGTAATGAAAACAAATAAGTACGTGTTATGGTAGAAAGAATGGCGGTGAAGGCTGCCAGAAGGCACGCTGGGTAATGGCTTCTGGTGGCGATTGACGGTGTGATTGATTTCTCCTCAGCCAAAAGGCCAGGCTGTCAGCCGGAGCCCCAGAGGCTGAACTCATCAGCATTCACCGCAACAACGGAGGAAGAGAACCGGCCGCAATACAAATGCCACTCAGCGGCTGGCGAACCGGACACCGCTGCCCGGATCGCAGGCTTGTAAATACTAATGTCAGAGATGTGTTGACATGAGCCAACATGTCTGTGAAACAGATGTGTGCGTGTTATTTCTGCTGACGTGCAGCACGAATGCCAACACTAGACTTCACACCTTAAAAATAAACCGTTCGTCTCATCATTATCAGGTGTTAAATGACAATATAGGGTGATATTCCTTACTACCACCGTTTCAGGTTAAATATAACTCACCTTCATGATTTCTTTTCACGATTGTCTTCCTTTTGCAACATGCAAAAGATGATGTTTTATTTGTGCATACAATGGGGTTTAAAACATTGGCCCTTATTGACTTTTACTGTAATTGTAAATTGTAAATCACTAAAAATATATATTTTTTTAAGTCAGTTATGTGAAATAACTGCAAGATATCTAAGAGGATATAGCAAAATAAAATATCAATACAATAAATGTCATTAATAATGAATGACTATTGAATCTATCTAATAATGTACTAAAATCAAGTCAATTAAAATAAAATAAATATTACAAATTATTGTATAATAACAAATTATTAATCTCTCTCTCCAACAGTACTTCTTATAATAAAATATCATATAAATGAAATAAAATAAAATATTATTATAAAGTATTGTATAATAATGAATGAATATAAATTATATAAAAATATAAATAAATCATAGAAAATAAAATTAAATATGAAGCAAAATAAAACAATTGTATTGTATAATAATAAATGAATCATGAATCTCTCTCTACAGTATTTCCTAAAATAAAATAAAATAAATATTATTATGAATTATTGTATAATAATGAATGAATGATGAATCTCTAACAGTACTTACTAAACTAAAAAAAAGTTTTTGTATGGTTCACAGCATTTCACATGTAATGACATGCTTTTACGTGCAAATTTGAAGCATAAATGCCATTTTAGTCTTGAGTGATTATGGCTGATGGGGAGAATTAAACTTTCATCAGCACTTGCAATAATATTTCCTCATACAATGCAATCCAGAAGTGCATAACAGTGTAAATTATTAATAGTTTACATTGTAAATTATATAGAGTTAAGAACCGTAACTCTTTGCTTTTGCTTCGAATAAAGTTTGATGCATTAACTGTGAAATTTAGTCATTTGTAATGTCTTGAAATGAAATTCAATTCAATTAAAAGGCAGACTCTTTAAAACTGCCCTTCAAAAAAACAAAATAAAATAAAATGAAACAAAAACAAAGCAAGCATTTTCAACAAAGTTTTGATCATCTTGATCATTTAGAGGCCTTATCATTTTGTTTGTTTTGTAAGGTTAATATACAGTATTTTGTGCAGAAGTGCATCACAAATGTTGTCCCGCATCAAGAAATGTGTTTTAAACGACTTTAGCGATCAAACATGACTGTTTTTAACTTCATAACTCAAGTAAAGACAGTCACAAAAACCCAAGCTTGACATTTTTGCTCAGATCCATTGTAAGCGCATGACTCTAAACCCGTTTTTGTTCACTTCCACAAACGGAGGGGCTGAATGCGGTTACGGATGCTGTCAAAAGATGTCAGATTAATTCATACAGTATGTGCTTTTTGTATGGTTTCACAATATTTCGCATGTAACGATAAGCTTTGACACGCAAATTTTGAAGCTTAAATGCCATCTTGGTCTCGAGCGATTACAGGGCGCACATAAAAACTCCTATGTTTTTCTGAAAGGCCAGATGGATGGCGCGTGGAGTAACTTTTAAAACTTTAAAACTGTTTAAACTCTGCCCTGGAGGTTCGCTCCGGAACATTTCATTCAGCAGCTCACGCGAGTGACAGAAACTTTAAGGAGCTCAAGAAAGACAGTGTCTCTCGGTCTCTTCAGATGCCTCCTTTCAGCCTGCAGTGTTGTGAATTTTGCTGCACGGAAAAAGGTTAGACTCAGAAATGATGCCTGTAGAACTTAATTTCACGCTCATGTTTCCAGTTTAATAAAATATTACAGAGCCACAAAAGAGATGCACAGGAGACTAAAAACCTAAGACTTTTCAAATCGGCCATAAGGGAAATCAAAAGCGACACTTTCCATAAAATAATATAATATCGCTGATGGGGAGAAATTAACCTTCATCAGCACTGCAATAATATTTCCTCATAGAACGCAATCCAGAACTGCATAATAGTGTGCAATTTACATTGTAAATGATATGGAGTTAAGAACCGGAGCTCTCTGGATTACTTTTGCTTCAAAAAAAAAAAGATGAACTGGGAAATTTGCCCGTTTGTAATTTTTAAAATGAAATTAAATTAAATTTAAAAATAATACATTTTAAAAAATATCAAAACTGCCCTTGAAAGACATTTAAAAAATAATTATACAGAATTAAAAAAAAATAATAATAATAAAATAAAATAAAATGTATTCATTCTGATCAATTATTATAGAGAATAATGCATTATATATTTTTTTTACAATATGCATTGTACATTAATATCTTATAAATAATTTCATTCAAATGTTAAATTCATAGTGTAAGACTGAATTCATATTATGTCTGTATTCATTGTAAAATGCATTTTAATATGCATTACATGACATAATTAATGCATTAAAACTACTTTTATAATGCATTATACACAAAGTCTTACCTAAAATGTTTATATATCCTATAGCGTATAATGCTAAATGTTTAGAAACTATTAGCTGTTAGATTACATTCAATAATTATAAAATCATTTTAAAACTTAAAATAAGAGACAAAAAATAAACGGAATAAAATTCTAATAATTATTATTATACATAATAATACATCTCATCTGTACTACATTTATGAGAAAGTTTCAGAAGTTGAAGAACGCAAAGATGATTTGAAGCAATTGCAACACATGATTGCAGCATCAGCTAGAACTGACGGCTACGCAGATGGAGGATCATTTTACTGTCTGTGCTTGTGCTTTTCCAGGCCTGCAATGAGTATGAGAGACATATCATACATTCATTCTGAGCACTACTGTCATTTCCAGACGTCTCAGGCGTCTTGTGGAATGAGCGTGAGGCAGCGGAAGAAAGTTTTCAAGATTTCTCAAGGGATGCAGCATGTGTTTTGTACTTCGTATTACCTACAAAATGAACTGCTGCTCAAATCGAATAGACTACATACAGACATTACACTCAGTCTTAATTGTGGAATAATGGAAGGATTTCAGTCTTCATCAAAGCTTTTCAGCCTTTTTGAGATGAACCACTATTATATTACACAACTTTTAAATAAAAGTACAAGATTGTGCACTTAATGCAGCCCCATAAACCATAAAACCCCATAAACCTGTAAAGTATTCACATAAGCATTGCTTTACTTAAAGTCTTTATGTATAATGCATTAAAAAGTGTTATTAAAAGCTTTGTACAGTATGCATTGTAAAACATTATCTTGTCATTAATAATTATATCCAAATTTAAAATGTATAGTGTAAGAAAGAATTAAAAGGGTTATAATCTACTGTGGTTATAATTATTCATGAGATTTTAAAATGCATTATAATATGCATTACATGAAAACGTATTTTTATAATGCATTATACGTAAAGATTGTAAGCAAAGTATTACATGAAATTTTATATTAATTAACATATTGTATAGTATAATCAAACTCTGTTTCAAAATGAAAAAAAAAAAGATTTTAAAAAATATACTGTTTTATTTTATACATAGATATAAAAATGGAATCAAACAAAATTTTGCATTCAATTTTTAATTTCATTTATTAAAAAAAGGTTTTGGAAACTTTACTTCCATATCCCAACTATTGCACCCTCTTGAGATCTTATTGGTCTCTTGAGAAATGTTTTTAAACAAAAGATAAAATATTGATGATTAAAAATATATATCTAATATATTGTTATTTTAGTATTATTTTTATATTATGTATTGCTGCTTCAAAATAGTTTTTATTTCTATATTGTCAGATTCCCTCTAATTTCATTGTGTGCTTTTGTCATTTATATTTTTTTCTTTTTTTATTTAGATTAATTTTGATTTCAATTTTAAAACTTGAGCCATTTCAGTTTTAATTATTGATTTTATTCAGCAGCCTAATAGGTTTCAAATATAGTAGGCCCATTAATTCATATTTCTAATTAGCCTTTGGTTTATGTTATTTATGTTATTTTAATGGTAATGTAATATTAATGGAGGTTTTTTTATTCCAGTTTAGCTTAACTTTTTATTTCTATTAAGCATTTTTCAAGATTTATTTATTTATTTATTTTATGTAAATGTTCATCCAATAATTAATAATTTTGCTACTTCACTACTGCTACTAATTATTATGAGTTATGAGTAGCATGGAAAGCTACAAAAACACACCGATAAGCCTTTTTGCATTATTTGCACTCTACGACCAACAAAAGTGAATGATGTGCAATTTTTAAGCCTCAAACCTTAAAATTAAAGCATTTTGTTTACCTATCGCTATCTTTATCATCTTTATGAAACAAAGCACACAGTCATCTTTGTTTGCCTCCATAATGGAGCTGTCAAATCGAGAAAAGCCTTCGCTGCTGATAGATTACATTCAGACAATACTAATTAACCTCTCCGAAGACCTTTATTTAAAACCCTCGCTGAAAGAGAAGTGGACACAAATTGCTGAGGAGTGATCATTCTTAATCATTCACTCTCACTCTTCCTCCTTGGCCTTTTTCAACACATACAAAAGTGCACACATGCCATAATTATGTATTCGCCATCCTCAACGGACGTTTCATTAAACGCTGAAGAGCTACAAGTCGCTAACAAAGTAGCTCAGCTCAGAGAGAAGAGAATTAGCATTAGCATGCGTTCCCTCAGAAAGTTCGTAAAGTCTGTGGTTGTAGAAACTTTCCCATTTTGTTTTATAACATCAATTTTACGATGTTGTACATCAAACTTGCATTTTGAAACCACTATGTGCTTTAATGCTGTTAGCATGTAGCATCTAGTTAGCATAATTCCTGTGGCGCTATTAAACTGCGGGAGGTATTACTGCTTCTTTTTTTACAGGATTTAATTAAATTACATCAGATCTGGCTGCTAAGCTGTATGTAAATATGCATCAGGTTCATGGTCTTAATGCCGTGCCGTGATGGGAGCCACCGAGCAGCTTTTTTATACTGAGGTGATATTTATTTAGCAGCCCTGATGTCTCTCAGGTTGGCTTCATGCACGGCTACCGCTGTTTGATCTGGGGCACCTAGAGGAAGTTGTGCAAATGTCAGAGTTATTTGTTTGACAGACAGATGTCATCATCCTCTTCCTCCGGTCTGGCCATGGGAAGACGGCATCAAGATGACTGAATTGATTTATATATGTGTAATCTGTGTATGTTGGTTTACCTCACTTATAACAACGTGACATTCAAAAGCATTAATAACAGGTCAGAGCCATTGTAGCAGTTAGTGCATGATGTATTGCTGCAACTATTTTATTATACATTTAAAATTTCATATTTATCTTCTTATTTTCAGATATAGGACCCTTTTTAGCATTAGTGCTAGCAAAAAAATAAAAAGGTCATGCATTATGTTCTGTTATTTTAGTATTGTTTAACATTTTGTCACCAGGGGCTTGACACATTTACTAGTAGCTTTTAGTTTAATTTTATATTTTAGTAATTTTTTTTCCCATTTTCCCATTGACTTTGAATGGGTGACGTCAAGCGTTGACGCTGCCGCCCCGTGTGAACGTACCGTTAGGAGTCTCGCTTGTCTCTGCATCTCTGCGTCTGTGTGACACGCTCCTGTCAATGAACTATTGTGGGAGCGGCCTCTGTCGGTGTGAAGGGGCAACTTATTTTTATTAAATTAAAAGAAAGCTACTGGTGGATCTTTATCATTGTAGGGTGGTTATGTACACACACTCCCAACACACATCAGTCCAAACAGCCTGAAAAAGTGCATGTACCACCGTATGACCCCTTTAAACTCTTATTACTTGTCTTGGGTGAGACTAATTACATATTCATGAGCAAAAGCCAATAGCCACTCCCACTCTCCTGCACAGATAGTGGATAATACACTTCAAACAATCTTTTTTTTTTTTTTTTAAGTTTAATTCAGTGGCTTGCTGGTAGAACTTGAAAGTGTGTTTTTTAATCAGTAGAGATTCAGAGTAAGAAATGAACACCATGAACAGAAACATCATAATTTAATATTAAACAGAATAAATTCGTGTAAACAGTATTTTGACCTATACTAATGACCACCAACAACTATTTAAAGTCAATTTAAGCCTTTACTCATTGCCTGAGGCTAGTCATTAAATATTCATGGGCAAAAGCCAGTGGCCACTCCCACCATGCATAATACACAGAGAGGCCTAGAAACAAGTTCACTAGTTGACTTCAGTTATTCAACTTAAAGAGTTTTCTTTGAACTTACAATTATTTTGTCAAATATATGCCTATTTAAAATTATATATATATATATATATATATATATATATACAGACCACAAGTTTCACTATGAGGAGATGTTCTATATTTCAAGTGTATGAACGAAATGACATCCGACTCACTTTAGCTCCTTAATACTGAGTTTAAAATTGATATGATGACACCTTATCTGTAGGCCATTGTACAGAAGCCCAAGCAGTGGATTTAGATAAGCCTCGACCTAGCGAATGGCCCGGGTGAGGTAGATCATTCTCGCACGCATTGTCAACCCACCGCCTTTCATTCTAAAATTACACTCCCGCAGTGACTGAATCCACAAGAAACCCCCAACTATTTCTGCCGATTCTCGGGAGTTTGCGATGCAATTCTCACTCCAGCTCGGGCGGCGCTCGAACACGCAGCATGTGAGAACTGCCATTTGTGTGCCATTTTCAGCCTCACACCTCTGCTCTCCGGAGACTGCTGTCTTCGCCAAAGTGAGGAATCATGCTTTCGCTAGTGCCTGCGTCTCGCACCCCGAGCGCGTAAACCAAGCACACACCTGCCATACACATGAAGAATCCTTCAAAAGACTCTGGCCTGGATGAACAGTGAAGGTGTTGTTGACGTATTGTATCCGTCTTTAAATCATCTGAGTTGAGACCAGCGAGACCGAATTTGACAGAACGGTGGTGTCTGGAGATGGGACAGATATATCTGCTAATGTTCCGCTCAAAGAGATATCCCGGCCCTTCCAGCTGATAAACGCTTGCTTGCTTAGGCAGAACGCATCTGAAGTAAATGGAAGTGAAAGCCCGCTTTGGGCAGGATAAGATGAAACAAAGAGATGGCAGAAAACTGAATGCTCAGTCCGAGGAGAAGCGTGTTTGCCTCCACTGTTGATAATATTATACCTCCAGACTTGTGGTGCATTTGTGCACGCTCTGTTTTTCCTCAGAGACGCCATGTCTTCATGATCTGAAGTCTTGTTTCTGTTGCAGGACGGGTGTATGGTTATTTCAAGTCAGTGGCAGCTAGTGCTTGATAAGAGATATAAGGAGAATGTGCTGTTCTTATGTGGAAGATATTTTGAAAATGAACTCTTTATGTAGCCTACATATTCTAAAAAAAAAAAAAAAGAAAGTTGTATTGTGACGTCAGTGGTTCCATGATCAATCTTTAACTTCCATGGAATTTGGAGACCCCTGATCTTTGGCATAATTGCGAAAAATTTATTTTTAAGACGTTTTATTTTATTATATTTTATTTATTTATATTTGCATTTACATTTTATTTTATTTTATTTTATTTTATTTTATTTAAATTTTATTGTTATAAATATTTTGTAAAATTTATAAATATTTTATTTAAAAATATTTTATTTTATTCTACAATCCCTTAATATTTGGAGACCCCTGATAGCGAAAACCCACGTTTGGAAACTTTATTTTACTTATTTATATTTGTATTTAAATTTTGTTTTATTTTTATAAATATTTTGTAAAATGTATAAATATTTTCTCAAATATTTTTATTTTATTTTATTTTACAATCCCTTAATAATTGGAGACAAATTTGGAGACCCCTGATCTTCGGAATTATTGCGAAAACCCACATTTGGAAACTTTATTTTTAAGAGATGAATTTAATTAAATTATTTTATTTTATTTTATTTATAATCCCTTAATATGGAAGCTTGTTTTCACTACTGGATTACACAAAAAAACGTTATCTCACAATTTAAATTTAAAAATTAAAAATTTATTTTTAAGAAGCCTTATTTTATTATATTTTATTTATTTATATTTGCATTTACATTTAATTTTATTTTATTTTAATTTTATTTTTATAACTTTTTTGTAAAATTTAAAAATATTTTATTTAAAAATATTTTATTTTATTTGGAGACCCCTGATAGCGAAAACCCACGTTTGGAAACTTTATTTTACTTATTTATATTTGTATTTAATGAATAAAATGAATAAAACAAACTGTACGCTCACCCAAGAGCATCCGTTATTACACAAACACCTCCGACATTCAAATTACGGCAAAAATCCAAGCAATGAGGTCCACTTTTCATTGAACCCAGAGCTGCTGCAAGACAAAGTGACAATATCACAGCCAACAACATCCACCACAAAATCAATCACAAAATCTGCTATTTGCTGACCATGTTCTCTTCTTCATGCAAAATCCCAATACACCACCCCGCACAGTTTGTAATCATATTAACATTTTTCCCCCTGCATTATCGGACTACCACAAATTGAAATTAATGCAAAATTCTGCGAGATTTGATTTCTCTACATCAGCAGCAAAGCACATCTCTTTTAATGTATCCATCCATTCCTGAAAAGAAGAAAAGATGTTTTAAATTATTAGATCACTTATATCTCACTTATTGGATGCAATTAATAACAGCCCCCAGTCAACTCTATAATTTATTACATACATTATTATTTCTCTAACCTTCCCTCTCTCAATATTAAATCAATATTGTTAAATGTTATTTGTCTCTTGTGAAAAAGATACCTTTATAGATTCACTACAAGTGCACAAAACACACTTTTTTTCCCAAGAAATATTAAACATCATTGTAATGAATTGCTTAGATTTCATTTTAAAAAAGGATTTATCGTTGAGTCATCTTTTTCTAAAATGTTTGAATTAAAAAGTGTGTAAATTGGTTATGTAATGCATTTTTAAGTATGAAAAAGTAATCAAGCCATCTTTTTGTGGCTTTGTATCTCTCCTTCCGAAAGTTAAATTAATGCAGTTGCGTGAAGTTTTTCAGTTTATTATTTGTGAAATGAAATCTGTACGGTCGTTATCAACACGCTGCCACGGGAAGAGACGTTTATTCACCTGAAATGTGATTTCGACATCAAACGCCAACGTTGCTGATAACCTCATACCCAAAAAAAGATGATACAATGCTTTAATTACTGAAGATAGCGACGCTCATACTAATTCTGATACCCCAAATGAGTGAATTTGTTTAAGTGGATTATAATGAGCCAAAGGCCTCGAGGACAAGCACATCTCACTCAGATTCTGTCAGCATGAAGAAGCAAACAGGATTTGTGCTCTCAAAGGCAATGCTGTCGATTTAGCGATGGCATTAGCATAAGTCGCCCCCCGGGCACATGCAGAAATTTGGAGTGGAGCGGCAATAGTCAAACTTTATTTTTCGGGTTGACTGAAATAGGATATTCGCAATTAGTGTTGGGTAAAGGATGCAGATACGATCCTGAGGGGTCTGGGTTAGCGGAGAGTTAATGGGAACGATGGCGAGATTGTTTGCAGCCAGGTTGGCCACAGGCTGTGAACAGCATTATAATTTGCCATTTCAGTAATTTGAAGAGTTTTCTTCTCATTTGGATGCCTAAAACAGTCGGGTGAGCCTGAATTATTACTCTCATGCCAGTCAGATGCTGCTCCGGGAAGAAAACTATAGATGATTTTTATTAACATCTGGGCAGAGTACAAAAACAAATTGTTTAATAATAGTGTGAATGGATCTGTTTTTCTCAAACTCTACAGAAAGAGATGTTTAGGTCTGTTCGGTAAACCAAAAATAAATAAATAACAGTGTACTGTAACTATTTATATTTAGTGTTGAAAGGGATTCATTTAAAGGAGCAGGGCTTCTTTTTTTTTTTAAGTCCTCATTTACTCAACTCAACACATATTAGTAGATTTTTTTAAACAGACCACAAAAAGTGCATTTATTAATTTTTTTATTAAAGTGAATAGCTCATTTGCATATCTGTTTTGAAACAGTACTTTTTTTTGTCAGATAAATGCTGTTCTGATTGAAAAGATAAATGATAAAAATATGTTAATTTATTTATTATAGCATGCAGCTCAAAAATTTGAGGTTGGTATGACAGATTTATTCATTTATTTATACACTACTTTATTATATTGTAGTTAAAAAATTACAGGTTGGTAAAATAGATTTATTCATTTATTTGTTTGCTTGTTTGAGTAAAATAATACTTTTATCCAGCAAGGACTCATTAAACTTTTTAAAAGTGACAATAAAACATTGATTAGTTTACAAAAAAAATGTACCGCTGTTTCCACAAAAACATGAAGCAGCAAGTATTAATTAATTATTATTAATTATTATTAATTAAGTATTAATAATAAAATAAAATGTTTCTTGAGCAGCAAATCAGCATATCATAATGTTTTCTGAAGGAATTTCTTTATATTTGTGTGAGATAAATATAAAGAAAAATTTTTAAATGTATTTTAACATTTATTTTAATATAAAATATATTAAAGCACAAAACAGTTATTTTAAAATGCAGTAATATTTCACTATTTATGATCAAATAAGTGCAGGCTTGGTGAGCATAAGAGACTTTCAAAAATGATTATGAAATCTTTCCAATTTAAATGGTATTGTTTATTTTAAAATAAATTGCATATTCAAAATATTCCAAAAATGTTAAAAGTCAACCATATTACAAAAATTAAAAAATGTGTCATTATTTACACTCAAGTTGCTCCAAACTTGCATGTGTTTTTTCAGATGGGGACTATTAACATTCTTTAAAACATCATCTTTTGTGTTCATCAGAGGAATAAAACAACTCATATGCTCATATAGGCTTTGGAGCAACATGAAGGGGAGTAAAACACGACTATCCCTTTAAATCCTTGTATAATGTGCACACTCTCTATAGCAACAAGAGCCATCAGGTATTATTTTTTCATGTGTAACAAAACTTTGCCGTAGTACCACCACACGCTACCTGCGATGACTCACTGATTTGGTTCAGGTGTTAATTGCATCTTTAGCAATGACCACCTATTCTGACTCCAACCTACAGATTTCCATTCCATTAGCTCTCGTCTGCTCGTGTGCAGCTGAGAAGCTTTAATCCTGACAGCAGCGCCAGTCTAATTCCTACAATCAAAGCACAACAAAAGACCACAAAAAAGCATACTTAAATTCATGAATACTTGATTATAGACACTGCCGTTTCCACGTCTACAGCAGTTTCTTGTGTGCTTCCAGCAGTCGCTAGATGGAATAGGTCTGCCCACCAATTTTTCAGCGTTAAAAAATGGTTTTTGGCACTTAAGAGGCCCATGGAACGTGATCTAATACCCCGGGCTGGCCACGGAAACCTAATGGAGGAGGATTTATTGTCAACTTCTTGTCCTCTGAAAATATTTTTCCATGCTACTCAATGGTGCCCTAAACTGCCACACTTATTCAGTCAGAAAATGTATCTGGCGGCACAATCTAAAAAAGTTATGTCCCTCTCCGGCCTTCCCTCGCTGTCTAATTATCCAAAGACAAGCTACTTGCACATCACAGCAAACCAACTTGCAAGATAAATCCTCAGAGCCTGGAGACTTGAGGTAGCTATGCTAAAAAAAAAAAGAAAAAAAAAGAAAGTAAACCCAGAAACAGAGACCGAGCACTAGAGGTGGACACTATGTTTTTATATAGCCGTGATGGTCATTTATGACTGCCATTTTTGACTGGAAATTTAATTTGATTTATTGTTTACTCTTTTCTGGGATTACAAATAATAAATGAAATACAAAAAAGAAAATGTTAACTAGTTCTAAAATTAAAACCATTTTATAAAATATAAAAATAAAAAATAATCAATAAACATTAACCTGAAATAAATGGCCATAACATCTAAAAATACAAATTACTAACATTTAATGTATAATAAAATGTAATATTAATATTAAAACAATTTAAAATGTAATATTAAAAAAAAGGAAGGAAGGAAGGAAACTACATTCAAAGTAATTGAAAAAAGAACATTTCATCAATTTAAAATTTTATATAAATAAAAATGATTTAAAATACAAAAAGAAAAAGTACATTATAAATACTAATATCTAATCTAATATCAAAAAAGTAAACAATTCAAATAAGTAATGAACAAAACTTGAAAAGACAACTTATATAAATATTCTAAACAAAATACAATACAATACAATACAATACAAAAAAAATACTTATTTATAATTTATCCATAAAAATGTATATAATTTAAAGGGTTTGAAAAACACAACTTATTCACCTATAATGTATAGTAAAATTAAATTACAAATGAAAAATAAATAAATTACAATTTTAAATGAAATTTTTACATTTTAAATATGATGTATAATATATTATGTAAGAAATATTATGTTATATAATATTTTATTATATTATAAATTATACATAATATTATTGAAGATAAAAAACAAATAGATAGATAAAAAATAAGGAAATAAATCGTATAATAAAAAACTATTTGAGATGTTAACACCTGGCTCAAACCATTAATATCACCACTATAAAGCAAAGTGTTACTTAATGAGTTTAAATTCAGATGCGTTATGTGTAAAACCATAGAAAAAGAAAAAAGGCATATACTGTGTAGCATCTCGACTGGTTGTCACATTTGTACCGTTGCACATTATCCAGTGCATACAGCTACATGACAAGCACTGCATAAATGAAAGAGGACTTGGAATGAGAGAAGATACGATGACCCTCTTATGTGAATCCCTGACTCAGGTCTGGAAGCCTATGAGTCTCTTTCTTGGAGGAAATGGGATGAAGCCACATCCCCAGCAGAGGCGAGCGCTCGATGTGATTAGCAATTCAGTGTAGAAGTCATCCTGTTTCTTTTTGATCACGGGCCTTTGGAAGCCGTGCAGAGAAAACAGCTGATGGTGAGTCTGTGAAATGCAGAATCAAGCCTGGGATGGAAATGAAGCGGCTGCATTACCGTCAGCCAAGCGCACAGAATGTGCCAGAACGCCGGCAGACAGCTACCTGTGGTATTTGGCTGGCATTTACAAATGTAGCCTCTGGTTGAAATAAAAAATAAATAAATAAATAAAAGCAAAAGCCAGGGAATGCAAGCAGGAAATACGTGGCAATTAAAGAAAGCCGCCTCCATCCCAAACAGCCCAGGTTATGTAAGACGGACCCATCCATCACAAACCTGCAAATTACTAAGATGTTTTATGACTGTGCTTGAAATGAGAAATGCACGAGAAGAAAGAAATATCTCGGTACATTTCATCAAAAATCCTTTTCATGTCAGAAGGACTGCAGCAGCAGGCATCAACAAACTTTGCATTACAGGCAGTGGTTTTTATTTATTTATCTTAAGATTGCATTATATGTGGCACAGAAACAATGAGAATAGTTACATGAAATATTGTGTAATTGTAATTATTTAAAATATTTTGTAATTAAAATTATTGTGGAACAAGATTTGGTACATTAAAAACAAGAGTCAATATTTAACAATTGAATTAAATTTAATTAAATTAAATTTTGCTGTTACAGCAGTGGTGAAAATGTAAAAAATTAAAAGAATATAAATAGAAACATGAATATTTAAAAGATAATAATTAGTGTATGTTTTTTATATATAAATAATAAAATACATATATATATATATATATATATAATAAAATACATATATTATGTAAAAGTTTGGATTTGATTAATCATGATTAATTATTTGACAACACTATATATAATATTTTGTGTTGCATGTTTTATTTTTAGCTATTTTTAATTTATTTGATCGTATTTCTTCATGTTAATTTAAAATGAACAGAAGCATGAAATATCGTTAATAAACTAGCTTGTCAGAAGGACTTGTCAGAATTTGAAGGACTTGTCAGAATTAAAAGGACACAATTAATAAAACGTTAAAAAACAGATATTGAAGTCACAAAGAAAAACCAAAATATCAGCAGAATGGGTTTGCAATGATTTAGTATAGGATTGCTAGTTTGGGACTAAATGTTGTTTGGTAGTTACTGATCATTTTTATGAACAAAATTAGCATTTGCATTTGTTAAGTGAATTTAATTGCTGGATTCAATCGAAAAGGCAAGACCTCTAGCATAAAAAACAGCAAATTCACCAAAAACAGATAAAGTCTTGCATTTTAACCAGCTAATTTACATGTTATTTTATTCTTACGTTGGAAAACGCTTTACCTTGCATATATAATAGTTCTTACGACAACAAAAATGCCTCTAAGGCTTCAAAAAAAGGGAATGGAAAACCAATTTGTACCCCGTTCCACAGAAAGTGGCAAATGCAAAAAAATATCTTAGCTTTCTCAACACTATATGCATCCACTGCCTCCCTATTTCCTATGGCTAGAACCAGCCCATCTGTCATGGGCAAGAGGAAGCCTGTCAATCTTCCTCGATGAGCAGTTGGCCTTAGATGAATCACCTCCGGGCTTTGGGAGCATCCGTCACCCTTGCAAATGCAACGCACAGATTCGCAAACACACACACTCACTGAGACTCCAGCTATAAAATCCTGGGAGGGAATTAAGATTTTATCAAGGGCCAATCAGAGGCTCGGTTGTCAAAGGATGTGAACGTTGCTCCGAACACGTCGCCGTAATGAAATCGACGGAGTAAAGGAACAAGATGAAAACTGCCAGAGCTAATCAGCGTTTTCAAAGTGTGAGTGAAATGCTCTCGCCTCGAGGGGTCTGCTAACATGTCACACAACAACTGGCCCGGAAAGTCTTCTTATCTGTTTGTAGCATAGCCTGCTATTAACGCTAGTTTATTAGCAATGTTTCATAAGAAGGCAATAGTTTACAATCATTATTCTTCCTGTACAGTAGTAGAAAAATGTGTTAGAAAAACTAAAATATAATAAGTAACCACAACTTAGACAGACTAAAATGGAAATAATGCAGATGTTCATATTTTTTCTTAATTTAATATAAAATGTATATCACTATATTATTTAATTAAAATAAAACATTTATTTTGAAAGCATCATTACTGTATTTTAAAAAGTTATATATAGTTGATATACAGTGTAGTTAAGTATCATATAATATATATAAAGGATATGAAGTTGGTATATATATATATATATATATATAAATACATATATAAAGGTTTTGTTTACATTATAAATGTGTGTAATGTGTGTGTGTGTGTGTATAAACGCATGCATACAGCATATATTGACAATATTTACATATTTACACATACCTATTATGTAAACAAAACCTTTTATTGTGGATGTGATTAATTGCAATTAATTGTTTGACAGCACTCTATATATAAATATACACATACATAATCTAAAAAAATATTGCACGTGTGTGTGTGTGTGTGAGAGAGAGTGTGTGTGTATAAACACATCACATTTTCCCCAAAATACTTACTGCTATTAATAATTAAGTGCTCAAATTACTAGACCTAAAACTGAAAGCCAAATAAAAACATTTATTTAAAAAAAAAGCATCATCTTAAACTCACTAAGGTGCTGTCAACACATAAATGTATACAGAAACCACAAAACCCTGGGGTACCTCAGAAAAGCTATTTGCCAGACATGACATCCAGAGAATTCAACTCAGCGAGAGGGTGTTTTTTCAGCAAAAGAGCTGACTGCAAAGTAAAGCGCCACCACGACATTCAGGACTGGTTCATCTTCGCTCTCTTCCCCAGATGGTGTGCAGGAGTCCTCCTGAACCTAAAACCTGGCCACGCACAAGATCTCCTCTGCTGCGGCTCCAAAAAACACAGCTTTGCTGCATCCAACAAGCGGCTAACAAAGTTTGGCGCTTTAACCGTTCTCCCCGTGCAGCGTTTACAGATTTTCTGGCTCCGTCGTACTTAATCAGACACTGTCCTGTGGGCCCAGCTGGGAGACTCGCACGAATGTTTGGATGTCCTAAAGCAGAAGTACTGTTTGTTGTAGATGTGCCTCATTATCTCTGGCCATGGCTAGTGCTGGTGTAACAGAGCCCCCTGGTGTGGTAATTGCTGGACTCCAGCCGTAACTTTCTGAGCCATATGCTCCCACGCTTCGCTGCAGCTGCCACAACTACCTAGTGTCCAGCTGAGGCTATCAAACCGTGGTTTAAGAAAACAGAGCTTTCAGCCCACCTCCAGACAGCAGAGAAGAGCTGGAAGCTTGAAAGGAGATGCTAAGTCTATTTACTTCAATGGCTTTGCTTTCCATATGCTATCATACATACATGTACAGTTTATTACAGGATGTGTTTTTCCAGCGCGTCGGGATTCAGTCCACGTTTTCCGGGGACAATTTTTTGGAGCTGTCCTAAGAAATGTTCTTGATTGCACTGTGCGTTCAAAACAGCCCCCTGAAAATAATACCCCTTTATCTGGCAAGAAAGACTAAGAAATGAAGCCTACAGGTTACTGCAAATTTCGTGATGTTGGTTTTGACCAGCAGAGTATACACAGTATAACGGCTATTGCCCTATTATTGTTCATCTTGCTTGGGTAACTCATAGTTTTGCTAATTTAAGACAAGTAAACACTAAACACCAATTTAAAAAGAATAAGAAACTAACTGGACTAAAAAAAACTACAATAGAACCAATAAATATAATAATAAATGCATCATGCTACATATTTCTTCTTATTAAAATTACAAAAGTGATTTAGTCAAGAGCAGTGAGAGATTTTCTTTCTTTTGTTGTTTTTAACATGATTGACAATCAGCAGGAATATGAGACTACTGTCACTCGGATCCAATATACTGTTACATATGTGTTATCCTTCTCAGCCGTTTTCTTTCACTTAAGACCAACATTACTGTGTTTATGAGGATACTTGCACAGACTGCCATTTTGACCATTCAAGATCTACACAGAGGCAAAAATAAACTGTCTCTCAGACAGCGTGCGAAGATGAGTTCTTATACGCTACTTTCAAACTTGAGCATATAACTGTGATAGAGACAACAGTGCAAAATCTCTTCTTGTTGACATTTCTTCTGGTTAATCATCATACTTTTATTCTTTAATTTAGCTTTAGCATTAGCACATTCGTTTATTTCATATTAGTTAACATAGCTATACAGTTCTCATGTAGTTTAGCTTTAGCATTAGCATATTAACTTATGTAGCTACAACTCTTCCATTTAATTTAGTTTAGCTTATTAACGTACTGTAGTTTGTAAGCTACATGTATATCCTAAAATAAAATTCTGTTTACTCTTTAGCATTAGCATATATACACCAATTATGTCAAATTCGCTATGGAAAGTTATCCTTTTTGTTCATCTTCAACATTAGCATGTTTATATGCACTAATACAATTCTCTCTGTTCTTTACCTTTAGCAGTAACACTTGTGCATTGTTTTGGATACATGCTAACATAAGCGTTAGTCTCCTGATATTTGGTTAAATGATGCAGTGTATACAATTTATACTGTAAGTGAATGTACAATGACGTAAGATGTATAATTTACCACACACGAAACCAGAACAGTCCTATTCTTTTTAAAATTTGAGCCTGGTCTCATAAATAGTACGCAAAATGGCACTAATACACAAAAATTGACTTAATATGGGTGCACATGTTTGGCATGCATATAATACCCAGTTTCCCCATGCATATGATACGAAATTTGTTGCAGTGCATATAATAAGCAGTTTTTGCGCACATATGTTACACATCGACCTTAAACCCTATCCACTGTGTAGCATTAACACACTAAAGTCAATTTTTACGCATCTATAACACACGTTTTCTTTTTCATTTTTTTTGGCGTACTATTTATATGCATGTTAATGACATCAGTTAGAATTCATACAACAACATTGTGAATTTTTGACCACTGAACTAGAAGTAAGCCTTACAAGCCATTGTTGAATGGCTCATTTGGACATCTCTTATCCACATGCACCAACACAGTGACATCTTAAAGCTCGTAGGGCTTAATGTCACTGATTAGCATTATTTTTATGGATCTAAGACACATTCATAATAACACTCATCGGTCTCGTAAAGCGTCCGGGGGCAATGGGAGCTCATTTAGCACAGCCATCAAAAATACTTTGTAACACTTCACTTGCCTGAAGAGAACAGAAAAGGAGACAACCTGAAGGCTGTATGACTCAATGTAAGGTAGGCCACTCTGTCTAAGTGACTGTTCCACTCGGTCAAACAAATAATTTCTTGCTCAGCAAACTTTTGGCCCTCAGCATCGGCAATTATTTTGACTGACGTGGTTGTTGCTATTACAGTGCTCTGACAATAGAGCTGGTGGTGGAAAGTGTGTCATCAGCACATGGCAGAACCTGTGGTTCCCTCAAGCTGATAAAAATCACTGATATTTACTAAGCTTTCCTAAAAAATGTCAAATTTAACAAGCTGTATTAAGTACTTGCGCCATTAAATTCAAGAATATCAGTGATGTTCTTAGTGAAACTTTTGTAAAAGGCAGTAATGAGATAAAGAAGAAAATTGACCACTGGTTTGAGAAAGTATCCTACACACAGCGCACTGGAGCGTATTGCCCACATGGCCGCAGGCAAGTCAAGAAAATCCTGCGTTATATGTTGGGTAATTCCCAAGTACTTTGTTCCGTTTCAGAAACCACCCATCATTTTCTTTTTTTAAAAGGGAAGCCAAAATACTTCCTGTGCCCAGTCGGCCAACAGCTGGTCTGCCAAGGTGCCCCACTCAAGGTTTCCCTGGTACAGGCACAATGCCAGAGATCCACTTCTACCTCATTCAGCCTCTGAGCTGGACTTCACCCAACTGCGCTGTCATGATTTAACTGCTACTGCATTTGATGTCTTATTTACTATAACTTCTGTCTTATAAAATGGCTATATTTTACATTGTATTTAGCCTGACATGATCATTTTTAGAGTGGTCACAATTTTTACATTTAATCTGAGGATTCGATTTAGAAAAATACAAATAAAGAAAACAAGAAGCACTGAGAAACTGGCAAAATACCAGAATACAGGAAACACATTATTAAACCAGAAACAAAGTCACAATACACTGTGTCAGCTGGCCAATCAGGGAAGCCGTTCTCAATATGCTAATGAAATTAAAGTTTAAATCTTGTTTTGCACATGGCTGTAGTTTTTTTAAATATTAAAGATTAAGTGGATATTTGAATTAAATGTGAAAACCCTGTCTGTGAAAACGTAATTTATTTATTAGTCATTTATTTGGTGATTTACTGTCAAATTTACTGATTTAAGCCTTATGCAGTCATTTATTTTAATGTGTGATGTAAATTAGCTCTACTGTTTATAATACATTCAATGAAACCATATGATTATTTGCTTTTGATGCTTTATTTGAACTAAATATTATTACCTCACTGCTATAATGTATGCATTCTGCTCTATTTGTTGATTTGTAATTACAATTATCCTAATGCTCAATTAATCATCAGAATAATCAACCAAATACTCAGTTACTAAAGTAATCATTAGTGACAGCCCTCGTTACTTCCTTGTTTTGCACTTATATGCAGTCATCTTATACTGACACCTAGTGGTCTGGATGTAACCTGCAAAAACAAACATATTTAGCCGTTGACCCCATTGTAGAAATTCAATATTCATCTTCATTCATCATGAGTCAAGCATTCAGAAACATGGCAGTTGCCAAGATAAAGAGAGTATTACACATCTGGTCATGTGATGACAAAATGGCCGCCACCATACCTGCTTCATGTAAAATGAGTACTGAATCACGAACTGTGTTTCACTAAAATCCAAAGGTGTCAGAGCAAGGTGATACATTTATAATGGGAAAAAAATATATATTACAAAATGGCTACACAAATGATGTAACCTGCTCAATGTAAAATAAAACAGCATTTATTAGGCTACAAAATTGAATCGAATCGTATGAGCATTTACTCATTTAGCAAGAATGTTCTGAATGTATTACAATGATTTAAAAAAGGGAGGTCACATAAAATTGGTATACCACAGAATTACATATACCTCCTGCATTCATGCATGTTTCATCAATGGCAGTGTGAGCTTTATGGGAAGTCTTGCCTAAGACTTTCTAAATCAGGCAGTTTGAAGATCCAATTAATTATCACTTTGCTATAACAGCTCCCCTTCACACGCTGCAAAAAATGTGCGGCAGCATATTGCACCTCTGCATCGCACCAGTTATTTTTAACTTCAAAAAGCTCTGCCGTGGAAAGCTATTGCACTTTAATCAAAACCCGTGGTTCACTTTAAACACGTTTCATCTGCTTATCAGCATGAGAAAGCAAAAAGTCTGTTAAAGGTGTTAGTGAAGTACTTATTAATAACTGTGTCTTCGCAAATGCAAAGTTGCACTGAGGTGTCAGAGCACGGTGATACATTTCAGCTGGGAAAGCACTGGAGGGAAATAAAGGCTGGGCTTTTATATGATTCTTCAGACATTTCCGTCTGCTAGACTTTATGGAATGTGTTTTAATAGTAGTTTTGGCCATGAACACTGTTCTCAGTAACCCTTTAGCTATGACTGTAATTATTACAATTAAAAATATAGCTTTTTCTTTTTCATTTTTAATAATTATAGTCACACACACACACAGAGCTATGGAAAAAATTAAGACCACTTGAAAATTCTCTGGATTTGCTGTATTTAATATGGGTTTGAGTACAATGTTAATATTTTTTTTATTCTATTTGAGTCTGATGACATTTCTTCCAAATTAAAAATGTTATTTTATTTTATTTTATTTTGATTGATTGAGTTATTCCACAAAGTATCGGTTCTTAACTAATCTGAATTTAATGTTATTGCGTTGTCTAAAAATTTATATAAACACGCCCTTTTTGTTATTTTGACCATTTGTCTTGTTTTTGTAATCTCTATGACTCAAATTGTATTTCAAATTAAGAAACGCCATCATCATTTGTTTACAGGAAGAAAGAAATAATACATTTTAAGCCATTATCCAAATAAAAAACATGCAGAGAAACAGAATTTTCTCTTTTTTTACGTAGCTATATAGCTATTGGGAGGATTATTAAAAATGTAAAGCTTATAGTTAAGAAAAGCACTAATTATTCAGTTAAACCTGCGATGTTTGTGTTTGTATTGTTAAATTCAATACAAATTTATAGTCATATTAAGGCTTTGTGCTGTCATTGCCATGAAATTTGCTTTACTCATTAAAACTGTTTTTCTATTAAAATCATGTTAACATTATGTACATCCTATGGACAAATTATTGAAATTGTATTAAAATGTCATTTTAATGTTGGCCACATTCATGCCCATTGTACATATAAAAGTACATGGTGGGAATAATTTTATGACAATCAACATTATGCCACAAATGTTGTCAACGTGCACTGAACCCAGAAAATATTAATTTAAATATTAAAAAGACTTTATATTTATTCATCAGATGCAACCATATAACTAATGCAATATACAGCTGCTGCTCTCAGTCTAGTTCTGTAGGCGACACAATCATGGGGAAGACTGCTGATTTAACAATTGTCCAAAAGACGACCATTGACACCTTGCACAAGGAGGACAAGACACAAAAGGTCATTGCAAAAGAGGCTGGCTGTTCACAGAGCTCTGTGTCCGAGCACATTAATAGAGAGGAGA